>DWNE01001913.1:0-20328 GCA_018249875.1 Cecropterus toxeus | reverse complement strand
AAATACAATAGCAATAATGATTTTTTGTGAAATGTTGATTTCAATGAAATGTAAATTTTAATAAATTTCTGTCTTAAAAATTTATACTTAACGTTTAACGTTAACAACGTTTTTTTACATATTTAGGTTATCATTGCAACAGAAACTAATGAGTATAACAAATTAATTTTGCTTATTTATTTAATCATAATATATTAGGGACTTCAGATGCGAACGGTACTAGGACGAGAGCGGGGCATGAAACGGACTGGGGAGGGAGACCGCATTACTTCCGTTCGTCTAGTTAGCTTGGTCGACTAGTATCTATTTATCTATTCTATACTTACATCTATTTATAACATTTTAAGTAGCCAATATATGATTTGCAATATACGAATTGCCTATTCTTTGACAGGGTTTACAGCCCAAAGGGCATGACGGATTTTAACATAATTATGATGTGCCGATGTCTCAATTAGGGCGCGTTTCAACTACGTCGTAACGACAGATAATCGTGTAGTTTGAACGACATGATTTACTGTCGTCTACGACATTTTTGCAGTGACGACATATTAAAAAACGTAAAACGATAAAAAATCGTTACGACTAAATCGTGACCGCAAATCTACGTAACCACAATAAAAATTTCGTCTTCGTCCATTGAACTCAGAAGCATAAACGCACTACTGATCTCCGAGGGAACGTAGAGGAGACTGTAGATTTGTAGCTTGTGATGTGTAAACGACAAAGCGACTGCCGTGAAACGATAAAATGTCATCGTGATCCAATGGGAACAGCTAGATACGATAGTCGTTAAACGATAAAAAAATTGACGACAAACAATCGTTTTAATGGGAACAGCTAGAGACGACAGTCGTCCAACGATAAATAAATCGTTACGACATAGTGGGAACGCGGTCTTATGGGAGTGGTCCATAGGCTAAATAATTTTGAAATATAATGCCTGCGAATATAAGAAAAAGGGGGAAGAAAAAACTTTTTTTTCCACATAACAATATATAACCTCACCAACATATATCAAATGACAGCTACTGAATAGACCATAAAAATAATTTGTTACTATTTGGACTCAAATTCATAGAATTAAATGACATATATTATTATATAATAATCTTAGTCCTCGTGAGTAGCAACGCATCTGTGATTGACTTGGAACTTGGAACCCTTGTTCTATATGAAATTTAGTAAGAGAAGCAATAGAGATCAAAAAACACCCCAAGAACTTTAACAGAGAAGATGGTTTTAAATTATCGCGATTATTTAAACGTGGAATTCAGTGTTTAGTTCATGTAAATCACAAAATATGCCAAGTTCGGTGTAAGGATACAGTTAATGTTGTGTGTCGTGATATGGAGCCTAAGAAAGAAAGACGAACTAGACGTAGGGTAAATAGTTTAATCTATCGCTAGTGCTTGTCAACGGTTTCTTCCCGCCACCGCGGTTTCGCCGTGACCACGACCCATGTAACTGGGTCGAAATATCGGCAAAAACAAATTCAAAAAACCGCATATCGTGAGTACCCGGAACATATTAAAATCTATATGAAGTTGCTTGCAGGCGTCCATACTACAGTATGAACACTAGCCATAAGTTGGATGACGTGCTCGTTTACTACATCAATGTTATAGAAAAATATCAGGTTAACAGGAAAAATAATTTCTATCGAATGGTATTTCCAAAAATGTTCACATACAGGTTGAATCAAACCGAAATATTAATATTATGACACATGTGCTTTTCATCCTGAAGTGGCAATGGGCCGGCCACAGTGCTCGAAGGACAGATAACCGATGGGGAAGAAAAGTCCTCGAGTGGCGACCACGTTTAGGCAATACGAGCACAGGTCGCCTATCAATTCGGACTTTGCCAGCGCGGTGCAATATAGCCTAAAACTCTCTCATTCTGAGAAGACCCGTGCCCAGTAGTGGGACAATAATGGGTTCACAATACTCTTGCATGTCTCGTATACTGCATGATCGCAAGCGGAATTACATGAATTATAGTCGGGATGCTTTGAGTGGTAGTGTGATGCAACATCAATCTGATACCCGGATAAAAATCCCCACTGAGAAAAAAACGTAAATAAAATTGGTTGTGAATAAATTCATAAAACATAATATTTATTTTATTTACTTAATCCCTATTTTCTGGACACGGCATCAACGTGTGAACGGCTGGACCGATTTCGCTAATCCTTCAATCATCTTCATCTCAATTGTTGTATTTGTTCTTGTCCGCAGTTTCTTCTCATAAAAGAAAAAAACCGGCTAAGTGCGTGTCGGACTCGCGTAGCGGAGCCGTAAAATTAGCTAAAAAAAATGGCCAAATGCGAGTCGGACTCGCAGGCGAAGGGTTCCGTAGCATTTTCATTCACAAATCTTAAAGAGAAAATATCTCTGTGTCGTAAAAATAATAAATATAGTCAATCAGTTGTCCAACTACAAACATAAGTTTGTTTTTCATAGTGTTTTTATAAATTACAAAGTTATGTTATGCGGTTTTGGAAAAGTGCTATATTTCAAAAGCTGTCAATTGTATCTTATTCGAATCAATTTTCGTTGAAAGTTTTCCTTGACATCTACAACATATGTTTTTTTCAGATTTTTAACACTCTAAGTTTAAAAGTTAGAGGAGGGGGGGGGGACACTCATTTTGCGGCTTTGAAAGGGCTTATCTCTCAAACAATCGACTTTGAGAAAAAAATGGCTTTAAAAACCTCAATGTCATTTTATAAGACCTTTCTATTGACTACCCACACGTGTATGTAAGATGAAAAAAAAATTTTGAGTTTCAGTTCCATGTATGGGGAGCCCCCCCTAAATTTAATATATTTTTATTTTGGATATATAAATCCGAAAGCGGTTAACAGAATACACTTACCTACCAAGTTTCAACTCTGTAGTCTTAATAGTTTCCGAGTAAAATGGCTGTGACATACGGACAGACGGACGGACAGACAGACATGACGAATCTATAAGGGTCCCGATTTTGGCCATTTGGCTACGGAACCCTAAAAAAGGGAAAACACGCGTTGAATGGGAGCCCATCTTAAATATTAATCTTATTCTGTTTTTAGTATTTGTATTGGCGAAAACAGAAATTTAGTCATCTGTGAAAATTTCAACTGTCTGGCTATCATGTTTCATGATACAGCTTGGTGACACACAGACAGACAGACAGCCAGACGGACAGCGAAGTCTTATTTATATGATTCCGTTTTTAGCCTTTGGGTACGGTACCCTAAAAAAAAACTGGCCGTCTGTTGGGTCAGTTAGAAAAAATATTATTATATTATTAAGAAAAAAATTCAGCTCTTACTAATTTCCTGCTAATAAGTAATGGACGCATAATTTGGAGATAATATAATAATTATATATGTAATTTATCGGCGGAAAAAGGTCATCAGTAATAAATTGTGTGTAGATATCTAACTGTGTTCCCGCGGTTTCACTCGACAATAAAAATAATGGAACCTAATTTTGATACTATACGAATATATAAGATGGTTGGATATATGGTGCGTCTGTTTGTTACTGAATCACGCAAGAACCACTGGTACGATTTACATAAATTTTGCATGGATGTAGCTTATTTACATAAATTTTGCATGGATGTAGCTTATTTACATAAATTTTGTATGAATGTAGCTTATTTACATAAATTTTGCATTGATGTAGCTTATTTACCCGCTCAACTTATAGGATACTTTTAATTTCGCCAGGTGGTAGAACCAATGTAGTTCGACCGGGGAAGTACCACCGCCACACCTATTTCTAGCGTGAAGCAGTTCTTGCGTTTCGGTGGAAGGGTGTGGTTGCCGGCTCACTTTTATATGAGGCGACTATCTCAGTCCTCGGGAGTAGCAACGCATCTGTGAGAGACTTCATAATATATAGAACCCCTGTTTTCCGTGTTTTTTTTTTTTTACCAAACGGTTTCTTTTTTTTGCAAATATGTGATACTTTCACACACACTTTTACTTTTATTATCTATATATTTAAAAGGCAATTCCGACTCACTGACTTATATATCAACGCACAGCCAAAACTGCTGTAGACCTAGAACCCAAAAATTTGGTACAAGGGTTCCTTTTATAAGAAAGGATTTTTACAAATTCAACCTAAGTGGGTTAAATAGGGGTTGAAAGTTTGTATAAAAGTTAGCCATTTTTAAACAAGCTCTATGAAACTTTGTGGGTACAACCAATAATTTGAATGTCCAACGGAGTGGGCACGGGTCTGCTTGTATACATATATAGATCTGTGATAACCCAAACAAACACCTAAACTTGAAAGAGCAAGATGAAGATTTTACTCGGGAATCGAACCCACGACATCGTACGTTACTAGTACTAGCATCTCGCTAGTACTAGTAACGTACAGTTACTGATACAGACAAAAAATTAAATAATTACTGTTGAAACAGGAAAAATAACGGTCGGTGCTCACAGCGACAAAATTAGGTCACATATTGCAATAAAAATAACAAAACAATAGCTAGAGATATCATTGTGTTGTTATCAAACCCGACATGTCATTCGAGTGACGTGTCGTTTGAATGACATGTCACTCACGTGGTACACAGCGATACGACAGATGCACATTCGCAGTCGAAACGAAAGGGAATGAATTTAAAATTTCGGCAATTAAAATACTTGAAATAGTTGAATACTTGACACTTTTTTTTTCATCAATATGAAGTAGCAAACGAGCAAGCAGCCCACCTGATGGTAAGTGGTTACTGCCGCCCATGGACATCCGTAAGCAACTTCATATAGAACAGGAGCTCTATATGAAGTCGACCACACATGCGTTGCTACTCCCGAGGACTTAGATGGTCGCCTCATACGTGGCGGTGGTACTTTCACGGTCGAACTACGTTGGTTCTACCACCTGTTATATATATACACTTCTAATATCGTAGTCCAGGGGTAAGGAACCTTTGTCTTAACGGGACAATTTTTAGAAAATCATTTAATGAGGCCACAGACGTGCCGTCAAACAATTTTGACCTTGCGATTATAATTTCTACCATAGTTCCAAAACTTCGAAAATGTATTGGCAACCAAAAAATAGAGACGCTTAAATTTAAAAAGATTTCACGCCGAAGTCTTTACGATTTGACGGCGAAAAAAAAACGCCATTCGGCCACTCTACCCCTCGTCCCTATGGACCCTTGGAGTCCACGTGGACAACTTTGGACTCACAGGACTGGAATGACTCACAAGCATAGAAAGATGGAGACATGGCGACACAATATTTTGGCGTGCCCAAAATATTGTGTCGTTATGCCAGTGGTTCGCAATCCCTGCAGTAGTCCATCTTATAGTGAATTTAAGTGACGATTCCGTGATAAATAAAATCTTCCAGTGTATATATATACCTTGAAACTAAATAATCAAATAGTGTTATAGAAATTGTAAGAAAATTGGCGAACTTTAAAAAAAAACATTCGGCCATGAAGAAAATAGTTTATTATTTTAAACCACAAAAAAATATACTTTTTAAAGATTTTATTGAATTGCCAAAGATGGTAAATTGTTGGTTGTTTCGACGCCGGAGAAGAATTGATGAAAGAATAGATGTGGTACCTATTAAGGGTAACGTTTTTCGAGCGTATGTATGTTTGTTTCTATGTCGGCTCACTTTTATATGAGGCGACCATCTCAGTCCTCGGGAGTAGCAACGCATCTGTAATAGACTTCATATAGAAGTTGGGCTTACACTTTCTATCAGGTGGGCTGCTTGCTCGTTTGCTACTACATATATATATAAAAAAAACTAATAAAATAAATATTTAAGGCTCCCATACTACAAACGTGATAACTAGCCTTTTTTACAGATAATGGTACGGAACACTTAGTGCGCGAGCCCGACTCGCACTTTGCCGATTTTTACAAGTAGTAGGTAGAAACAAAGAAGCCAACGACATTGCGTGAAGTGAACAAACACGTCAGACGTTTCGTGTGCCGTAATGATAATGAGATAGGCGGCATCGCGTTACGTTTTATATTATATGTCTAATGTCCAATATATAAACACTTTAAAGGGTTCATTGTTCTTTCATGTTTCGTAGGATTTTAATAAGCTTCAATTTAGTTATTTCTTTTTTATATTAACGAGATTTTCTTTTGCTAAGTTCGCGGATAATGTCTTTAAGTAGGGCGAGCCCAGTCGAGCGAACATACATCGTCACCCTTTAGGGTTAAGGAGGTGCGTCTAAATTATTATTGTCTCCTTTCACACTACCTTTATTACAAAAAAAGATAACAGCCCAAAAACCTTGCTTGTTACAAAGCAGTGTCAAGTGTGGTAGTGAGGCTAACGCGAAATTACAAAATCTTCAACTTCGAATTCATCATTATCCTTTTTAAATAATGTTAACTTAACAATATTTCATGAATTTCAACTACCATCCTCAAATTCATTCAGGCACTTAAATCGTTTCACGATTCTCATTCTTTCACCAATTATCATAATCAAAAAACCAAATAAATTAATCAACGGTCATCCTCAAACTAAAGAGGATCCTAAACAATGCGAATCTTTACACCTACCGCCGAATTAAACCGCCTATCTTCAAGAGTATTCATCTATTATGCGTTCCGAAGAGGCTTTTGTACGGCGGGTCTGGACAGGACAATATGAAATTATTATCTACGCTCAGGATCGAGTTACACACACGTGCAACGCCCGCGCACCCCGACATTTGAGGGAAGCTGGAAGGATTTTTAGTTTTTATAACTTAAAAAAGTTAACGTTTAAGGTTTTTGTTATTCGGAAATTATTGAATGCCAGGTGCATATTTGGTAACACATGTTAAGAATTTTGTAAGCATTCAAATTCCAATAAACTAAAGGATAAAGACATTAAAGTTCTATCAGATATAAATTCAAGTTAAACAAAAAATTCAAGTAAACGGAAAAAATAATTTGACGAATTAGTTACAAGCAATGCGTATAATTCACCCAAAAAAGAAACATTAGCGCTAACCGGAGTGTTTAACATAAATGAAGCAGTGAGCGAGATTAATGAACCACTTAGCGGCTGCAGGACCGCGGTCGAGCTTGAAATGAGCCTCCGGTGGTCCGCGATGTGAGATAGCTATGACTGAGTATTACATGAAAAGTCCCTTGCAGAATTTAACAGAAAATATTTGAAGTGTATTTCAAATTGACATATATTGCCGAGGGATAAACCATAGATGTGTCCTTAACTATTCTTGATACTAAACTGAAACTCAATAAAAAAAAACAATAAGGGATACGCAATTTATCGTAATGAGTGACGAAAAAGCAATTAATAAATTCAATCGGTATTCACCGTTCATGTAATAAAATATCGAGATATAGCGCTTAGGCAAAAGACCAACTCGATCTGAGGTTATCAGCGTTCTCGATCAGCATAAATATTAAGAGGGGCGTGAGCATGTCATGTTGCTCGCCCGATGAATATGTAACAATGGTTTTGTTTTTACGTTTTTAATTACAGCAACGGCGGCTCGGCTTAATTCTCAGAGTGTTACGGCGAGCACATGTTACCAATTACGCCGTGAACGATAGGAACTGAGTATTCGATTCGCCGATCGTGATAGTGCGACAAACGTATGGTGTACGTCGGCGTCGGCTCGCGCACTGCCGAGCTATAAATCTAAAAGCCAGGCGGAGAGGACGCGCGTAGCCCTTTATTATAGCCAGACATGATTGGCCTCGGGCGCTTACCGAACAAAACGAACGCGCTTAGTAACGAGCGCGACTCGTATCTCTGTGACTCTCGGAGTGGGCAAGTTTTTGCCTTTTTGGGACGCTTTGAGTAATAGGGGGTTCAAGGTTGGTACGCATGCTGAACTCCAAAAATAATCGTGACCCAGGAAAATATTTGTCATAACGTCGCCTCTATAATAATCGACTCCTAAAAGGACTTACGATCATAAACAATCGAGGATACGAACAGAATACAGATTGGCGGGGAAACACGCGTCAACGTACAACTATTGTCACTGATTTTTGTTTCAAATTCTGTGCCACGTTTTGGGAATACCATATCTATTATTGGATCTAGTACAAAATTAAATTTGTGTTTCAACACAGGTTTAATAGCATTACAAAAGTTAAGATGTTACAAAACATCTTATTCTTAAATAAAGATCTAAGGTTATCGAGCACAATCTAGTCGATAATAAGCAAATACCCTCGTCAATCACAACAGCAGTGAGATGGAGCGAGCCGACAAGAGCAAAATGTAAATCGAACATGACATCCGGGTGCGAGTTCAAGCGAGCATCGGTCTGCAAATTCAAAATGGAAACATTTACGAATGCCACCTAATCTCATATCGAATCAATGAGATTGTTCGGGCGCTGCGGTCAGGTCACAGTGCTAAACGGCGCAACAAGTCAGAATGCGCCATAGAATTGGTAAGAATTCCAACCAGTTTTCATTGAACGGCGAATTGAAGTTAAACATTAGCATAATAATTGTCTTACACCACGCAATGACTCACACGTTGTGAACTCGTTTCTACTGGAAATTAAGTGAAGCAAATTTAATCATACTATATGTGGATCAATGATAAAAAAAAACTTTATAAAATAACTCAATTCATATCCTGCCCTGAAGCAATTAAATAAAATTAATACGTGAAATATTTTCGGGATTAAATAAATCAAAAGGAAGCTTTAGAATGATTGGATAAACATTAATCTACAATTGGAATTGAAACATAGCACGCCTCAAGCAAAATACATAAAGCGGTCCCCAGTCGCACGACGCGCCGATCTCTGCTCCAGATCTGTGGTCGTGGTCGCACCGCTCAAGCATTATATGCAAATAGAAGCCCTTCGCTAAAGATCCAAGTTGGAAACGCTAGCGATACTCCGTAAGGGGATCGAGTGGTGCCACGCGAAATTGCCGCGAAGCGAAGAAATGGCCGGTCAAAATTGCGAAAGAACCCGATCGCACCAAAAACGGACCTGATCTTAACTTTACGTTCATTATTTCTGCAATCTTTGGTATTCACGATGGTCTTCGCCAAAGTATTCGTTTCTTCACCTTTCAAGTAAAGCAAAAAGTCAGCCGTGTTGAATTTATGTTGCCGACTTGCACCAAAACCCAAAAAGTCCTAAGAAATAAATAACGATTGTGCAACACATGTCAACCTATTATATGCGAGAAGCGTGCTTGGGACGTTAAAGTGACGAAAATAAACGTCTCACGAATTCATCCGCATCTTGCTTATTGGACAATCCTTTTAGTGATAAAAAGTACATTTTACGATAAAAGTAAATTGTTGTATAAAATAAATAAAGTAGTGTGTATTCAAAATGTTTATTAATTTTTTGAAGTGTTCGTCTAAAGCATTAAATTAAATATCACATAATAGGTACTTACAAATGTTGTCATTATTAATTAATTTATCATGAAAGCATAATCAGTCTAATTGTCTGTTTCAAAATGATAGCTAAAATTAAAATTGTCAAAATCTTCCCTTTCTTAAACCTGCAAATGAAGACGTGTTCATCTTTGACGAATACTTTGGCCAAATTGAAACGATTTCGCAGCCGCGTAGGGTTTGTGGGAAAGAGCCTGGGAGCCCCTCAGGCCGACATTCCCTTTGCGATTGGCCCTAGCGCCTCGGGCTACCAGCGACCTGACGTAACCACCGGTTCAACGTTAGAGTAGACATGTCCTTTTGCAGTTCTATTATGTTAACGAATTGAATGATATTTATAGTGGATTGACCACTGCAAATATCTTACCTTTATTTGTACAAAGATGTAACTATTATTCATCATCTTTTTCAAAGGTATTAGCAGGAAGCAAGGCTCAAATTAATGCAATATATAAAGTTTATTTTTATAATATAAAAGTAATAATCGTACAGAACAGCTAGACTACAATCTGACCACTACAACTCATGGATATCTGTAACCAACCCTTCGATATCATCGGTATTTTAGTGCTATCTGCGCAGCATCATGTTTAAAGGCTGTGCAAAATGAAGGAACAAAAATGTATGCCGCCTTTAAATTTAAAAATTTCGGTGTCTCCAAAGATTTCCGATTGTAAAATCAACCATCTCCGTTAACTAAAAAGGAGTTATGGCATTAGAAGCTCGTAAATATGCATAATATCGGATGGAGGTCGCACCACGTTAGTCTAATGATGAGATCGAATCCGCGCCTCACGAATCGCTCCCTTTACTTTATATGTCAATTGAAATCGGACTCCTCTACACTTCAGTAGCTCGAATAATCGGAAGATTGCTCTGTTGGCTTGATATTGCTACTCGTTGGCTTGACGATTATATAGATTCGATTCTAAATCTTCTTAACTTGTATTTTTTGTACTTTAACGGCAATCCTACTGTTTTCCCATTTGAACCAAGATATATATCGCAAGATTGCTAATATCACCGATATAATTTCAAAAGAATTCGATGATGATGACAAACAAGTGATTCTTTAAAATTCTATCATGTTAATTGCAATTGCAAAATATTTTAAAACTATCAATATTTATAGACAAACGACATATTTTTATGTGATATGTAATTTTGCATGTCCGTGGCTAAATAATATACATATGTATATGTAGATATAAGTAGATACGAAATTTCCTTGCTTTATAATCATTTGTAATATGTACGATGAGTACGTATCATTTTAACCGACTGAATTAACTCCTAACGTAACAGTTTAAGCAAAAATTAGATATAAGCCGACGTACGATCGCTGATCTACAATTGGTGAGGCGGGCCAAGTCACTTTTCACTTTGATTTGCGTACACAACAGTAAAGTAACGGGCACTTACGTGGGGATCGTTAATCATAGGATCGTACTGGAAGCTTAAACGCAGGCTTTCTAGAAACTAAGCAACGAGACTAGAGACTACTAATTAATTAGGCCCTACTTTAGAACGCTTAGTCAATTTACGAATTTTATAACGACATTTACTTGTAATTGTTTCATGTTTAAATGGACCATTATCATCGTCATTATAATCGTTGTAGTATTCGTCATATGTCCCAATGCTGGATACAAAGCCATAGTCTACCATGCTACTTAGGTGTGGATTGAAAAAAATCATTACACATTATTCCTAAAGAGAACTTTTTACACAATTCTTCAATAGGTTTCCTGACGATGTTTATTTTAAGCCTTGTGAAAGTGATCATTGATTTCTAATAAGTATTTAAGCCCCATACACTTATCATAAGAAGCAACTGTTAAAAAAACTCATTTACTGGATTTACTTAAACATGTTTCCATCACAGGAAATTTAGTGCCATTACAGCTCAGAAAAAGGTCAGTAAGACTTGATCGTCACCATTTTTAATTTAATTACTAAAGCAAACAGGTGTAAGCGGTTTCTGACGTTACTTACGAGTACTTATCTATAAGATTTAATCCACATCCGTTGTGATTAAATCTTTCAATTGCTCCTTTTCCGATACTCATTTATTCATAACCTGAGCAAATAAAAAAGGCGACAGTTTAAATAATATGATAAAATTAAATACCCGTTTGCTATATAAATACTTGTTGCGTACATCAAAAGTTACAAATTTCGATTTCTTTAAGACATTTTAGATGGTAGAGAGCTCCAGTAACCTTGGAGTCATCATTGCAACTCCTATTTCTACACTATAACAGCAGTATCAAGCACTGTTGTATTCTGGAAACTCTTATGTAAAAGACACACACGAAGCATCTCAATATACTTTAGGGGTAGCATGGAATCTGTTTGTCAAAAAAAAGTTCGGTCTTCTTTCATTTTGATTACAGATATACATGGGCAGTGAACACTAACCATCAGGAGGATTGCGAGCACTGAGGCTACTTCCTTCCTTAAAGCAATCTAATTCAAAACTCATCAAGCAAATAACAAATTTAAAATAAACAAAACATTATAACATAGCTTTAGGCGATGACGGCAAATGAGTTTTTTTTTACCGATTACCGACGTCTTTATCTATGTAAATTGATACAAGATCGTCAAGGTATGAGAATGCAATAAATAAATCTCTATTAGCAAACTGTATTCTGAATCTAATCAGCCTAAAGTAAATGGCTTGTATTGCCAAATAAGCAAAAAATCTAATGGTTTTTCGATGCATCAGATAATTTGCAAATATAATTCCTTACGATAACAATACCTAAATAATTTCAAATCAAGTTCTTACTATTACTTATAATTGTATTAATAAAATTGATTTTAAGGGTCCAAAAACTGTTCAGGTTGGTGTTTTATGACCCTCTAAAACACTATTTTATGGTCGTGAAATACAACACCAAAGATGGAAGTTGTAATGGGATACACAGGAATGTGTAGACAATAGCTCGGACGAGAAAAATATTTTTAAGACTCAAACTACATTTCATTGATGAACCAGGATCAATTTTACCGACCAGTTACATCTGCGTAATAAATTATGAATTCTGTCTTAGGACTATTTCACCAGGGTTAACGTAATTCTGAAACACAAAAGAGCGCATGGAATTTAGACACTAACAGTTGGTCAAATAATCCTAACTGCGCTCACACACAACATCTTTCACAACAAAGCACTGCTCGTTCGTCAACTCATTATTGTCCCACTGCTGGGCGTGGGTCTCCTCTCAGAATGAGAAAGCTTTTAGGCCATAGTCCACCGCGCTGGCCAAGTGCGAATTGATAGACTTCACACAACTTTGAGAACTCTTTTTTTAAAGAACTCCTAGATGCGCAGGTTTCCTCACTCTGTTTACCTTCACCCTAAAGCAGTGATAATTAATTTCTAATACGCATATAATTTTATAAAAATCAATGGTGCGTGCCTGGGATTTGAACCTCGGGCCCTCGATTAAGAGGCCAAGTTTCAACCATTAGGCTATCACTGATCCACTGTAACACTGCTATTTCAAGGCAAAATAGGTTTGTTCCTGCAATGAAATTTTCAACACCCTTAACTTTCTTATACCACTCTATGTTACATTGTTTATATAATACATAAAATTTCTGCTTATATTATCCTTTCCCTTAGACACACGAGCCAAGTCAATGTAACGATGCACGCGCCTAAGTCGTGGGCGGTTTACATGTGAGATGCTATCGGCGATAATGGTTCATTATGACGCGCTTCACCGTTTTGGATCGCGGTCCAGTGATCCAGCTTGACAGGTACTTTCGAAATCACGCCTTTTGTGCCCACGTGTGTTGTGTAAATCTTTTGTTTGAATATATTTTGCATAATTATTAAGACTTCTTAAGACAAATCTTAAGATAAAAAAATTGAACTGAGAATCAGTTCAATTTTTTTATTATTTATATGTTCTCCTCAGTACACTGTCTGACTAACAAAATGTATTTTAAAAAATCATACCCTATCGATCTAAAAGCGTAATTTATTTATAAGAAATGGCAACAAAATTAACAAATGAATACATATTTTATTATATACGTAGAATATAGCAATTTCATACATTAACGACATTATAAGCTTATTTATTAGGGCATGTCAATCGCTCTTCACTTTGCTAAATTCTCATCTCTGTTTTTATTAATATAATGCATTAAATTAATGTAAGAGCAATAAAGTACCTTTCTAATATTTTTCTGTGTACGTTAAGTTCAGTTCTAGTATCATAAAGCGCTCGCACCTCAACTAACTCTTCAAGCTTATTTGTAAGAACGTGTTCATTAGCTTTTATTTTTGTTTGTTCCCCCTAACAAGGTCTCGTCCTGCACTCCGACACGAACAAATCATATCGTCAAACTAGTTATGGTCACTGATGTTACGAATAGGTATGCAAATTGTGTGCGCGGGCGCAGGCGGGTCGACGACCCATGTTCGCGACATTAGGGTTGTTCCACCATCTGGCTTTTTGGGACCGTGTCCTTGAAATTAAAAAAGTGATATATAATAATGTTCTGGATCATGATAATAATTTATTCCTTACATAACTGATGGTTATATCATAATCAATAAATCATTGTTTCGAATTTCTCAAAATTTAGGTTTATAGTAATTCCCTACATGCCATATCGTCCACAAAAACGTTAATATATAGAATAATGATTGTTATTAACACTGAAAAAGAAATTTGTAATCAAAATTTTAATTTTCAGCAGCGTGAGTAACCCTCTAAATCTAGAAATTTGTTAAATAGATGCATGCATTTATTATTTAGAGTCACAAAATATTTTTTCATAAATTTTTATTCCATAGTGAAGTTCACTGTCCATCTTGTCCCAACCCTGTCATCATCACCACTATTGGACCGCGGTCCCATTGGCACGGAATCGATTTGTGCCGCGCTCGCCAGATAAGGTCAATACCGATCGCCTTTGATCCGCTACCGATGCTCATTTATTATACAATGTAGCGTTAATCACAACGCCTTGACAAATGATATGCGGGAATTCCTTGATTTCTCAGATTGGTCCTACCTTTGAAAAGCTAGTAATTAAGTAAAAATTATATGAAGAATGTAAGACAAAATATATTCAATTAAATTCCATAAATAAGGCATTAATATTTAAATAATGATGACCAGCGTAGCTTAGTTTAAATTTTTAATGTCCTCTAAATGTCTTGCTTAATTATACATATAGAATCAAATACACCTTCAATTTATTACACAATAATATTATGTTCGTTCTGCACTCTATTTTCTTCATTAACATCTGACAATATTTCACTTTCAAAGCTCGCCTTTAAATGTGTTCCACCGCCCGCCATATCATCTTTATTTACTATATGTCCTCCAATAATTGGTATGCTTCGATCAGATAGGAATTCTCTGGACAAGATCCATCTAACAATTGTATCAACGTGTTCTGAATTAAACAGGCGCTAAGTTACTGGCTTGCAACGTCTAACCATCTCTGCTCCCATTTGAATAGATATACGATGAACGGTAACATTTTTCTTCTTTACTTCTATGAAACTTTATTATACATAACTGTTTACACTTTTATTGCAACTCCTATATCTGACATCTATCTAGGACTGAAATATACTCCCTTAATAAATTATTCCCTGAAATATCAATTATTATCAAAACAAGACACTTCTTTGTCATAATCAGTTATTCCGCCTTTTTAATTTAAATAACCCTTTTTCTCACTTACATTTTATGAATGTTAAACATTACTCGTAACTTCAACTACCTTTGATAAATTAATACTTATATGCATTACAAGCTACAAGCTTTGCGTGATGTTACATCACATTTATTATATTGTTTAATAACTTATTTTGTTCGTTAATATGAATGTCTACTTTAATATATGCATCTGGATTGTAGATCAATTAAATACTACCTATTGCGGCGGTTTTATCCGTGTTATAAAAAAAATCGTGATATACATGTTCCCGAAATTATGTTCCTTCCAGAAATTGTAAGGAAATAACATTTTTTCAAATAGATAAAATGTTAAAAATCTTATAAAAAGCTGAAAAGTATTTCACTGAGGGCTTTTATAAGGCATAAAATCTCGTCAAAAATTCATACTTACTAGCTCCTACATTCAACCTATACGATACAGTTAGACAGATACAGTAGACGATGTCATTCTCTGATCATTAAACTAGAAAAAACGTCATGACGTTACCAGAGAAACCGTAAATTTAACCCTATGTTATTCCAGACTAGAGTGTACCTCTGCATCAAATTCAGACACATTCAACGGTTCTGACACGAAAGAGTAACTAACATCGAGCTATCTATCCATCCAAATATACTAACATAATTTTGCCTATATAACATTAGTAAGATGTATTTCATTAGCATCACTAATGTAACATACGAAAGACGTAGTCTCACAGAACTGGTTCTACACGGAGAAAGCAGTTTGCGCATTATTAAAAGAACATCTAATATAATAAAATTTAAATATAATTAATCATCGAAACATGTCATTAATATCCGGAACAATATTAAACGTAACTGTTCGAGATAATATTTCTCATTTATACATATTTGGGACGAATAACAAAGCAGCCCCACCATGACACAATTAGTCTAATACGAGCTTAATTAGTCGGTATCCACACAAATTAAGAGTTATGAAATGATCAAATCGTAAAATCCGAAGCCCTGAGGCACTCCAATAAAATCCATCGCTTCATTTATCCGCCGGGGGACCAATTTGTGAGTCAAACGAGTTTTGTTAGCAATAAAATCTGTTAATGGATCAACATTAATAAAAGCGGTAAACAAAAAGCTCCCGGCATATCCCGACTTTATTGCTGCGATATATTTGTATGTGCCTGTAACAATATCCATATATGAGTTAATATGTCCTTCCGTGCGATGTCGGTCTTCAATAGCACCATTTCCTCTCTTGTTGTGGATGGCGCAGAAAAACGAGTGTGGGACAAAACCCAGGAAATGAACATCAGCATCTAACTGTGTAATATCAATACCTACCTACTGCAACCACCAACACCGATTCCACGTGCGGTGACTATTAGGAAAAAAATACGAACTAAGCAAGCTCTATGTTCAGCACTAAAACTCGAAGGGCTGATGGATGGACGTATGGATGACGATTCAATTCAACTAAGGACCACGTCTAATCAACATCCAAAAAGTATTTTCACATCTATTTTCAATGGATAAGGTAAGATAAAAGAAATAACTTTACGCAGGATGATAATCGAATCATGTGTTAGCCGTACCCGGCAGATTCGAAAGCGTTTTCAAATGGAATGTACCGCCGAAGTGTTTCAAAGTTGTTTATTGTTCTTCAAGAATTTTGATCCCGGAAATGAGAACATTGATACATTAAAAAGTTGTAAATAAGGTTTAGCCGTCCAATTTCTATGCTAAACTAATACAAAAATCCGTTAGATCGACGCTTTAAAGGTTAAACGACTGTTATCTTAATTTAAGTCCCATATTTTTTAAAGGCGTTAACAATCACAGAGAATAAATATTATGTAAAATAATAAAGATGAAATGTAAAATAATAATAATAATAAATGAATAAGGATGATATTGATGAAATACATTTTTTACGTATTAAACTTTACAGCCTACTTAAGGTTACATGGTTTGATTGTTTTAAAGATGCATTAAAACTTAACTAAACGTTAATTGTAAAAGACACTGTAGTTATTAAAGATCCTGAAGGACAAGGAAAAAATCTAAAAAATAAATAAGTCACTTATCCAACTTTATGAACTAGCGAAATCTATAAACGGATAATTATAGCCCACTTGAATTTTCTATATATATAAAATCATTATTTAAGATAATAGATATATAAAAGATAATAATAGATGCATATGCAAATTAAACTGTTAATCGGTTTCTAGTTTTATATTAAAGCTGTTTACCAGTTGTGTGGGAATAAGCCTACGTATGTCTGCCGATTATATTGAATATATGTATGAATGGTAATTTATTTAGGGGAGCGGTGTTATATACGCCCTTGATAACTCAATAATGGAGCCATTAAGTTTAATTAATAGAATATAAAACAAGAAAACCAGAATCTGTGAGAAAAAAGGTAAATTACACAAATATAGCTACAGATAAGAAAATCAAGTCCGTCGATCCAATAAATCGTAATTTTAAGACACATTAAACAATAAATTACAAATTAACTTTGAATTTAGGGTACGTTTTATTAACGAAATAAATTTATCAGTCAGGTTAACTGTAAATAAATCGTAAATACGTAATAGAGCGTTTTAGGTAGCGACCGTCGTATATTGATTTACTGAATCGGTAACGGTGAATAAAACGTTAAATAAAACGATTTTATTAAGCTCTACATTGATGTGAAAATACAAATACGCTATACATTGATGTGAAATACTCTTTAAAAATATATTTGTGGTTTAAATAACGGTACGATTATCGCACTTAAGCGGTAATAGAATGATAATAGCGAATCGAGCTTCGAGTACAATATCTCTAACTAATCAATTATGATCGTGATTGAACACATAACTTACATAAATACGAACATGTACACTTCTGTTAATAAAGCAAACAACATTATTGTATAAATTCAAACCATAATATTATTTTGCTCTTGACCAAACTCCACGTCAGAGTCATCTGTCGAGATCAGATCAATGGACTTAGATGAACTTGGCTAAAAAACCATGAAGATTATTTTTTTAAATAAACATTCGTCGGAATCGATTCGAAGCTTCATCACCGAGTGTTTACTTAGTAACAGTCTGCTTTGAATAAATCGATTTCTAATGGAACGTCCAATGTCGGATGAAAATGCTCTTTGCGTCGTCAATGTTTAAGTTTGAATTCAGTCGTCGTTCGACGATTTGATTCATCAGCTATTTGCTAAAGTAAATCGAATTCTACCGGTTTTCGGAATTCGGTGCACTTTTGTTTGTATAAAAGCGTTTACCATTGACATCCGCTAAGTTGCGTCAACTGTGAACTTAATTCTAGAGCACCAGAGCAATGTATAAAAAATCTAACTGCACTGATGACACTTCTCAGACAAGTCGTGACACTCTTCACATCCTGTCCTGAGAAAGTGTGTTTTACTTAATGCAAGATATTGTGTAACTTTTTCATGTTTTTAAGATGACAAAACTGGGAATTTACTGTAGTATTTTTTTCAAACCATAACAACAAGAACACGAATAGACGTGGTTACATAGTGATGAAGAAAGACATTTCAAATTTCAACAAACAATTATCCAAAAGCATTTGGGGATTGCGTAGAGCCGTTGACCCTGTCCATCGATCAAGGCTGGGCGTGTCATGCCGCTCAGAGTATGTAAAGGCATTACCAGTAATAACAGGTTGAAAGAGCAGTCAGATCCCGAACAATATGTTACCATGTTTATGAGGGGTCAGCGAACAGCTTTACAATTGGCGCGCGCTTGTAAAGGTGAAACAAAAATTATGTCTGAATTACACTCATTGTAATTATTACCATAATTATGGGATAGACGAAATATCTGATATCTAAAACATGAATGACTCTCAAATTCAATTTATTCGATATCGTAATAGCGCGTATGATGACTGAAGATGTAATCTATTCTAGAAGCTGGGGGTTAATTTGGTCAGTCTATATTATTAGGGACAACAAACTGTAATTAGGAGTATTAAGTGTCTCGGACGCATTTTGATGCTTCTATTTAATGGCCCGCACGTTAAGTACTACTAAATGTCACGCCATATATTCGTTAGACCCTTCGTCACTTACAATGTTTTACTATACTGCGTTCTTAATTATTTTTAGGATGTTAATGCGTTCATTTTTCACAGTTTTATTAATTCGTTCTCACTTGATTATTTAAGTACAGAATACTTCGATTTCACGTGAATTTTTAAGAAGTTCACCTGAGTTTACGGCAACATTTGAAATAAATATTTCATAATTATAACAAAAGGCTGCTTTTTAAATGTTTGTGTATTATTTCCGTTTAGTTACAGGCGAGACAAGAGCATTAAAGTCAAACAAAATCTGACCATGTAGGATAAATGAACTACAAAATGTATTCTGCGTGTACCATAAACAATTAACTTTATTGGAGCTATGCAAATAAGTGCAGCCAAAGACAGACTGAAGGGTTTAAAGTCTGCATTTTAACTACAATGTTGTTTACGCGCCAATAAATTACTTTCTTCGTGGTCTGATCATGCCTTTGTCCATGCTAAGCTCTCAACAAATCTAACGTCAGCTAGCTAATTGGAAATTATAGCAGTTTAACTAAACAGATTGGTATAGTAAATTACTACAACCGATCGCTTCGTTAAATCACTCAGAGTAGTCACTCACAACGACAAAAAGCAAACTCAATGCTTGCCCGCACAATTTTAATTGAAATAGTTTAATAATGAAGATTTGTCTAGCGTTCTAAAATAGATGAACTTCTCTGTTTCGTTTATTATAAAAGAAAAGCAAGTAGATGGTCTGATGTTGGCAGTCATTGTAGATTAAGGTGATTTCCACTTATATCATGTAAGAAGCTTGTGACAAAATCTCTTACTTGGATATCATTCTGTCATACCAAACTAAAACTAAGAGTTCAAGGTGAAAAGACATCAAAGAGTTTGATCCATATTTTATTATAAAATCAAGATACCCAAAATATAATCGAAATCATATAGATGCCAGGAATATTGTCATCCAAGATTTTCTCAGATCGTGCGTAAATAAATGGTGGGACTGTGCAAACAGTGTAAGGCGTTTAGTCATGCTCGAAGAGCCGTAATCCAAATTTTAAATGAGTTTGTTTTTTGTCGCGGGCCAGATACGCTCCCGGGAATCCGTATCGGTCACGTAAGCTGACTCTAACCGGCTACGGACAGTGGGTATATATAATTTCAAGTTGCAAATTCTTCTGCTT
>DWNE01001912.1:0-20329 GCA_018249875.1 Cecropterus toxeus | reverse complement strand
CGCAAGAAATGCTTCACGCTAGAAATAGGTGTGGCGGTGGTACTTCCCCGGTCGAACTACATTGGTTCTACCACCTGGCATTTTATCTTTTTATTCAATCACATGTATCGGTGAATTACCTTTAGCTTGACTGTCTGTCGTTAAATGTAACATGTAAAATGTAACATGGTAATGTAACATGTTAACGTAACATGCTATGTTAAATGTGACATGTGCAGATTCCCTTCACCACTGAGGTTTACTAGTCTATAATCATCATGACTATAATCAACTTATCACTGTAATTAATTTATTTTTACTGCCTTAATTACTCTGGCATTGTTAGAACTTAGCTACACTTCTTATCATAATACTATACCCGGCATATACATAGGTACTATACCATTTTACAACCTTGTAATCAATTATTGTAGATACGTACTAATCTCTGATATTCTAATCTTTAAGACAAGCAAATTATTTTATTACTTCATTTCAGAGAACTGTTCATTTATCTAAACTACAATAATAAGTTGCGTAAGTCAGCGGTAATTTTGTCGGAAGTAACAGAGTTCATACAAACAAGCTAAGTGACTAAAGTTGGTACTACTTATTTGGATAAACGCCAAAACTGAATTTTTACACTAAAGTGCAGCTTATTGGAAAGAAATGAAATACCGCCTCAACTTAATAGCTGTGGGCTGGGATGAAAAAGATTAAAAATATTGAAATTATAGTTTTGAAATAAGTGAAAAAGAAATTACAACGTAATTTTGAAGAAATTTAATCTTTTTGGAAACACCTCAAAATCTTAAATGAAAAACGCTTAATGCTTCAAATGTTCCTTTAATCAGTCTATATTACCGTTTTACACAATCTGATGAGTAGCTTCGGCACCGTCATTGAAGTAGTTTACAACCATGCTAAACCAGGATTGGATGGTTGAGAGGACACTAGGTTCCCCAGCATTCACGGTAACCTGGACGACGCCATCATTAAATACTTCACCAGTGGGGAACTGAGGAGCAGGTTCGGGAAGAGCTTCATCGGGAATAAAGTCAGGTTCAGGTAAAGCAGGAGCGGGAATTACTTCAGGTAAAGCCGGTGCTGGAAGCTCCGCGGGTTCTGGAACTACTTCAGGTAAAGCAGGTCCTGGTAGAACAGGCTCGGGCAAGACAACGCCCTCAGGAGCTACCTCAGGTAGGACAGGTTCAGGCAATTCAATTGGCTCTGGTTGAACTTCGGCGATCTCTGGCAGATCTTGAATGTTCTCATATTCTTCTGGGGTGGGATCGAGAGCTGCAGCTGCTTCAGCAAGACCTTCAGCGGTGAGAGGGTGGAGCAAGTTGGTGCTGGAGACGACCTGTCCATCGACTTGTTCTTTCACTTTAAGTTCCAGCACATCTCCGAGTTCTAGCGGTTCGCCTTCAACGAGCCCGTTAACAATGAGTTCGACTGGCTCACCAATCTCTTCCTCGAGGGGGGCAGGCGCGGCAACCGCTGCCGCCACGAACAAAGCCAGTAGGAATACTTTCATGTTTCTTATTCCTGAAATTAAGTATTATTTGTCACGCAACACTAATGTCTTTATGTTTACTTATTTCTAACTTGCTACGTAACCATGACAGTTCATTGCTGAGCTGACACCTATAATATTATTGAAAAAGACACCGCGTTTATTGACCACAGACTACCAACTATTATTTATCTCGTCCTTGTTATGTTAAGGTAAATATTACCACATCCTGAAAACCGAATCTCCACTACTGAAAGTACAGTTTAATGGTCTAGTATATTGACCACTTTTTCCGGAAAAATAAGTTACAGAAATATTTTTGACAAAAATAACCGCAATGTAAGTAATAATTTAATTCATTAGTAAACAAATATTAATTTTATAAAAAAAATGCTTTATACGTTTGAATAATTAAAATTTTGGTCCCTCAATATTATTAAAATAATAAGGTAATATCTTACCTGCGCCGCGGACGAAGGTATTATGATAGACTAATGTAAATTTCCAA
Source organism: Cecropterus toxeus (assembly GCA_018249875.1). Taxonomy (NCBI): domain Eukaryota; kingdom Metazoa; phylum Arthropoda; class Insecta; order Lepidoptera; family Hesperiidae; genus Cecropterus; species Cecropterus toxeus. Next base: position 18,326 of record DWNE01001912.1, on the reverse strand, counting down.
ATACAAAGTTTTATGTTACGATGCCTAAGTTGCAAATCATGATAGTAAGTTAATGGATAATAAATTTAAGGCTATAATTTATAAATGATAAAAGATAAGGCACAACTTCCTTATACAAACTCCTGTTTTCTTTGTAATAAGCATCTTATCTAATGGAATTATAAGCGTGTTGTATTATACTTAATTTACAGCTTTGATAGGATCAATTAGTTTCTAGATTAAAATAATGATTTAAGCGTGACCGGCTTAGATTATAAATCATGTAAATTGAAGATATTAAGTATTCAAAATGAATTGAGAATTAAACGACGCGAAAATCTATATATTTTTTAAAAGCAAACAACAACAAAGAAACGGGTCATATTTTTATTATCTTTAATGAATATAATTCCTTTTATTCACTCTGTTTTTTAGGTTGAAGTGTAATAATTATGTCTCATCTTGTGTCAATTTAATAAATTATTAGCATTTCATATCGTTTTCACCATCAAATGGTTCATCAAATTATCTATAATGCGTATAGACAGAACATTAATGGCAAATATTAAGTCAAAACTTAGTTCGAAAATTTAAAGATTTTTTACAAGAACTATTCCAAATATTTTTGCTTTATTTTATTATAATTAAAGACTTATCTGTGGCTGTTTAAATCCAATTACATTAAACAATCCATGCCGTTTTTATCATTCAATGTTTTATTTTATTTTGATCACATGAATTATTCTATTATTTATTTAATAAATATTTTTTATTTAATATACCCTTGCTGTCAATGTACACATGTACGCTTTATGTAGATATAATGCATTGTAAATGCAAACTAAACCAAAAATTTACTCAAAATATTTTATAAACTATATACCTCTAATCGTTGCAATTCAAAGCATGTTTAAGCAGAAGATTAATAAAAAAAATACAAATCACATTTACAACTTAGAGTTACAACACATAGACTTATAAGAGCATATATCTCCTTTACACTTCAAACAGCACGTACAATTTAACGATTGAATCGTATTTAGAAGTATTAATATACTTCTTAATATACATGGTGATTATGAGGAACACGATTAATACCTATACTTCATAATATATATGGTGGTTATGGTGCAAAATTATACGTCTGACATATTGCTCTTCAGCGGATAAACCGATGTGAAAAACCACTTTTAGTCAATTTATTTCGAATAACAATTTGTTTCGATACGACATCTGTGTTTATTGCCAATTGAATTATATTCGGTTCATGTAATACGGAATATATTCGCTACTACTTGGATATATTCAGTTTATTATGTTCAAGTTCCAATGTTTAAAGGGTGGATGAACCCTTTCTGTTTTGATTTGGAAGGCACCACCGCCGCACTTCTAAGAATAAAATAATCTCTGCTATATTCGTGTTTGTAGAGTGTGGTTGGAGAGACATCAGTGTTCCCAATCTGTAGCCATGCAATTATCGTATGACAGCCGTAAAACAAACGTACAAAAATTTTCACCGTCTTCGCATTAGGCGACCAAAAACAGCGACATCTGAAAATATTTCGCAACCAAAAACAAATTTTATCAAAGGTGATCTCTGAATCTTCACAATATATTGCCATTTTACATACTTTTAGGTCGTAGTACATCGTATAAAAAGCCCTGTTGTGGCGACGGTGCGTGCAGGCTTCACGCCCTCCGAAATTCAGAAGCAGCCATGACACTTTGCCACTAGTTTTTTATAAGAATAAAGTAGCAAATGAGCATGCAGTCCACCAGCTTTTAAGTGGTTACTGCCGCCCATGGAAATCTGTAAGCACGTTAATATAGAAGAGGGGTTCTATCTGAAGTCGATTACAGATGCGTTGCTACTCCTGACTAGGATGGTCGTCTCATACATAAGTGAGCCGGCAACCACACCCTTCCACCGAAACGCACAAACTGCTTCACTCTAGAAATAGGTGTGGCGGTGGTACTTCCCCGTACTAAATTGGTACTAAATTGGTTTCGCAACCTAGTGATCGTAACCAAGGGCGTCGTCAGAATTCTTTGTAAGCCGGGGCATTTAATTTATTCATACATAACGTCAACTACTTGAAAATCATCGATGCATTTTTTTTACCTTTGACCGTCCGGTCTTCTAGGGGGGGGGGGGGCTGCCCTCCATGCTCGTACCTGGCGACGCCCATGAACCTAAACCTTAAGTGCCGTAAACACGTTTTAATAACTCACAATAAGAAACGCGAGCGCAATTTTGGAACTCTGATAAACGGTAAGTCTATATAACTGATTCGTCTGTGAATCAGAAGAAATCCAGACAATACCTACTATCTGTTTAATGTTTGCCTGACCTAAATAGAAAGTTTTATTCAATAATATGAAAATCAAAAACTTTAATAAATGTTTTCGTCTCTTTATTGACAAGCTACTATTTCCAACAAAACTTTTACAACTAGACCGTAACTTCCATTAAACTGATTTATTTGTTCGTCTTGAAAGCAAACAATCGATCATATTTTGAAGGTTGGGACAAACAATGAATGTATGTAGTTGCTATTCATTATGGCAATTAATATCAATTGTTTGTTAATTTATTTTAACAAATGTAATAAAAGAATGTACTCTATATCTGATAATAATAAGTCACTGCCCCGTTTACATTTACAAGTCAACTCTAAAAAAGAATGAAATCCTACTAGAAATCAGTTAAAATGCTTTTTTAACCTTGAACAGAGTCCTCAGAGTACGTTGTCCCATCGGACTTCATCCAGGTGAATAGCTGGACCCACCGCACCATTTGATATTTACGACGGTGTGCGACCATACCGCCGTCCTACTCGGGGTTGCTTGGTTAGGTGGTTCAAACTTCAAACTCCCGCTTTTACCACCCGCAACCCTTCTTAGTCTTCTATTACGACATATAGGGGATTTATTTATTTATTCGTTTACTGTAGCCATATACTGACAGTTCAAATGCTTAGTTATAGTTGTATCCAATTTCAGAAAACCAATTCTCCTCAAGTCTAAGGTGGAATGCCTGTGCTAACTTAGTACCTTTTATTTAAATCCTTGAAACTAGAATAGTGTAGTGGCAGTAATACCCAGTTGTTCAATTTTCTGTCTCTCGTTCGAATTCCCTGTTTTAACTCCCAAAGCGAAAAGTGGATGATGTAAGTTTAACGAGTGCTGTACGTTTCTGTTGATGACATTGTAGCTCTTAAACGAGTGGAACAAATTCGCTTTTTTTATTTGAATGCATGTCTAATCGAGCCTGCATATAATTGTATTTGAAGGAAAGGAAGCATGTGCAAATATTATATCACTCTATGGGCTCACTGAAAATCAGCGCCATGGTGACATACACAATGGCATATATGCTGAGTGAGCGCCTTTTCCGTATGAAATGTATAACAAACATAGGGATATGCTGTTATTTATTTAGATAACTATAGTATAATTATTCTTTTTTCTTTGAAATAAAGTTGATTTTTTCTTTCTTTATATAAAGCATTAAAAATGAGATAAAAATTAAAAACTTCCAAGTAATATTTTTTTTAAATTAAAAATATAGTTTCATTTTATTACACTAATAGGATTTAATCACTTACTATTATAATTCTAAAGAAAACTTATGCACAAAAAAAACATCGCCGCATAACCATTCCTGAAATTTCTCGTGTAAAAATACACCAAGCAAACAAAGATAACTTTTCTTTTTTTTATTATATTTCTAAATATAATAAAGAAAATACATTGATGTTAATGATATTTGTTTATTAGATGATATATTTACGCATTAAAACGTTCACGTCATGACAGGTGGAATAAATGTTTGAATTGAAATGATTAAGTGATCATAATTAAAGCTTAAGATAAATTATACTTAATTTAAGATATTTCAAGGTAACCTCTTATTTGGGGTAACGAAAACGAGAACAGGTTTGTACTTGGGGTCCCAGGAGCCGTCATTTTCCGACTGTGGAGTTAGATCCCCGCTGTAATAGGTGTCAGAGATTTTGATGAAAATGTCGCGGAACTTCTTCTCAGTTGATTCGCTCGCTTTCGCGGAATCTACGTCTTCGATCGTTGTGTTCATGGGTAATACAGTCTTGCCGGTGGTGTACGGGGTCTCCTTGCCATACTGCAGGTCCATAAAATCATTTAAGATACCTTCCAGAACCTTCTTTGCGCTGCCGGTGTTGGTGGGATCTTCAATTCCTTTAGACAGCTCGTCAATAGTAACGTTGGGAACTCCAGACATTTTGGATTATCTGTAAAATATATTTGTTCATTTTTATTTTTTAATACATATGTGTAACTTAACAAATTTTGTAAGGGTAAATCACAACTAAATATCAACGCAAATAGGACAATTACCTATTTTAAGTAACAACCATTTAAACGCATACTAGATAATGTTAACCACCAGAACTAAATTACTGCTGTACTTACATTTGTGATATAAGAGTGACTGGTTAATAACATGCCCTCTAGTTTTTAAAAAATAGTTTAAGCATCTTTACGTTAACAAAACGACGAAGCTATGTATTTTTGTACAAAGATATAAAAATATTGTTTCGTATGTCCCATACGTTCTAAACTCACTGAAATTCATTTGTGTGGGTGATCTTACAATATAAACAACAAGGACTTTAAAAATCCTGCAAAATTGAAATGTCTTCTTGTCTCTCCGTCTCCATGTCTCAAGGGAAAACCGTTTCTAGCTGATTAACTATATTACTACTTATTATCATTTATGGGCAGATAAATAAATCCATGTTTATAAATATGTATATCACTGCTTTGCATGAATAAATGCACAATTCAAAATTCATCAATTTTAGGTTAAGGACAATTTTTTTTCCTTATAATATGATTGTACATTTGTTATGTTGGTGCTCTAACTTCACTGTAGTTAATTGATTTTTCATTTTTTTAAATATTTAACTTCATTCATTAATGACATAAAAACGAACAACATTTTTTAATTTTACCTAGATCTCCTGTAAAATTTGTGTTTTTTGGTGTGTTATTATTCATGCATCGCTGTTTATAACGGGCCTTAATATTTCGTCATTATTTATCTTTATGGTCATTTAATATTTTATTGTGCGTATGTAAGTAGATTATTTTCTTTACGTTATCCTTTTATCATTGAAATTATAATTTCAACTGATAAAAGTATATTAAAGATTATTATAATGCTCTTATAAATGGATAATCACATATTGTAACATAATAGGTACGTCTAATTTGTTTGCATTTAACAACAATTTGGCCAATAATCATTTTGAATGGAAATTAGGCAATACCTTAAGAGTAAGAGGATGTTTAACTTACTTTGTAAAAGAAATGCGGGTAGCAATTTCACTTTGAAATTTCGATAGGAACTGCGTTTATTCCGTATCACCTCGGCTTTATAAATCACATACCAAAGTACTGATATGAGTGGGCTTGGTGTGTCAACAAATTGATAATAATGTTCCAAATTTTATCTCCAGGAATTGTTGACACATTGTGGTGAATTTTTCGCATGGGACGCGAATTATTGATAAGAATGTCCTCATATCAGCGAGTCATAGTTTATTTTTCATAACTCCGTGAGAAATTACGTGGCGATGCAACTTGAGATAGGTAAGTGATAAGTATAGATAGTGATGCAATACGATAAGCAATGGCTGATAAACAGATGTACCTATGGCGAACAGTTTCCCTTCAATAGTATTTTTGGCAAAATTATTAAATATGCAACAGTATGCTAACCTTTTTTTCGTAAAGATGTTGCTGTGACTGTGCCAGATATTTAATACCTATTAGGGAAGTAAATAAAAGTTTTCTTCATTAGTACCTTGGTAATTAGTCATTTCCAAAAATAAATGTATAAATATATATTAAACTAAAATTGGAAAGTCTTATATAATTCAAAACAATCCTTTCAATACTTTTCAAGTTTGTTTCCGAGAGTTTCAATTTATAGCTTAAAGCAGTTGTTTCATTTCGATGAAAGTATGTGGCTGTCGGCGTGTTCAAGAAATTCACGCATTTGTGATTGAGCTCCGATAAAACCCTTGTTCTATACGAAGTTGCTTACAGAAGTCCATGGGCGGTAGAGTCCACAGAATAGAACTATGCGTTTGCTATATGTTATAAACAATACTTAAAAGCATAGAATAAATATTTGAAATCATATAAAACAATTCATATTAAACAATATCGAAATACACATTACAATTAAATATTTAAGCATTAATCATCACATTTGTTGACAATTTGGCATCACATTTTTGGCACCCACGACACAGGAAAAATGAGGAGCTATGAGTGTAGAAATCGTTTTGTTTTAATTTCAATAGATACAATTCTAAAATATTCATAACTAGATTTATAAAAAAAATACGATTATCTGAGTGTCGCTATAATCTAATCTTGTATGGAATTTTTGGCTTAGGTCATGTGACCCGTGTTCTTTGCTTTCTCAAAGGTCGTTTATGTTATCTCAAGAATATCTCCCGACTTTGATGATTCAAATATAAATCCGGCGTCATAAATCTTTCATCGCATGATTTACGTGTGCTGATATATTTTGTCACTTATTTTACACATGGTTGTTTGCTTAGAAGAACATATTGAGTCATTACTTTTGATAATATATTAACGATTTTTTTTCGTTAATTTTACTTTTATTATCCATTGCTGAGTCTAAACTTTTTTTAAGTTCTGCTAGTCTTTCTATCTCATCTAGTTTTACTATCTCTCCACTCCCATCACTCAACTGCTCAATAATTGTCTCCATTTAGCATTGAAATTAATTTAAATGAGTGTACAATTTCATTGCAATAATTGTTACTTATGTAAAGACGATCTTCAAATCTTTCAGACTTCTTAAGGTATTTCATCGCTTAAGTACATATTAAATGAAACTTGTATATATTTCAAAATAATTTATTGATACATTCACGGGGTCTCTTACAATTTGTTATAATATAAAGTCCTTAGATCATGGGACCGAAGCCAGGGAGGGCGGCAGGTGGCCTGGGGATGATGGGCAAGACTGGCCTGACTGGGAGGACTGGCATAACAGGGTGCAGTTCATCAATGGGGTTGAAAATAGGTCCCTCATCGGGAATGAAAGCTTCTTCAACAACTTGCACTGGGGTGGGGATAATTTCAGCTTCGACGGGTGCAACAGGTGATACATCAGCAATCTGAAATAATAGCATCTTCGTAAGTAATTTTTATGAAAAAAAAAGTAAATATGCATGCAGTCCAGTAGGTGGTAAGGTAAGTCACTGCCACCCATGACCTGTAGCCAATTTCATATAGAACAGGGTTATTATTTAGAGCAGGTCGTAATGGTGTTTTACCAAAATCGCAAATTAGTTTTGTAACAAAACCTAATTTGAGGGTTAGTCAAGCAGGATTTACTTATTCTTTACGATCAACACATAAGATTATGTTAATTCTTTCTTTTTTCATTGTTTTGAAATATGTATTCACGTCTGATGATTAAAATTCTATCATAATCATTATCGAAGCATTGAGTTCAATATCTACCAAACAACAAAAAAATCCTTTGACTTAATAAAAAGAGTTCTTAACTGTTTTGTTATTATTCCCTATTTTACAACGTTGATAATAATCACCTGTTGTTGCTTCTGGACGTTGACAATGATCTGGACGAGGGGGCTGGAAGCGGGAGCGGCGGGGATCTCAATGGGAGGGGCGGGGATCTCAATGGGAGCGACGGGGGCTTCTTCGGGAGCGACGGGAGCGGGGACAGGCAACTCAGCGGGAATCACTACGGTGATCCATTCCTGAAATACCAAAACGATGCTTATGAAAAAATATACACACTTATTTTATTTGATAAAGACTGCAGACTCTTTCAACTTGAGAAGTCTACTGCTAGAGATAGCTATAGATTTGGATCCCTAACAAGAGAATTATGATGTAGTCATTGGCTGTTTCCGTTAGCTGGACATGTTGTTTGTTCAAAATCACTGCTCATTTGTTACATTCGTTCCTATGAGATCCGACCGACAAGGAATGATGATACTCTAAGGTGACCTCGAACTGCGGGTGTATACTATCCAGGGCAAGAATGAAGCAGACTTTACTCAAAATCCTAAAACGGCAGATATTACTTTAAAGTTGATGACAAAAGTATTGTCAGTATCCTTGATGCAGCATATCACCTGTAGGTAAATAACCACTGCCAGCTATAGAGACCTATCATAACTCCAGATAAAGTTAGTCTAATTAAAGTTGGTCACAGTTGTGTTGTAACCTAAATACTAAGTTGTAAAGCCTCGGATAGTATGTCTTCTCCACCACATTCGTCAAACCAATATACAGCAACTCTTTGCACTGCTGTTATTACGCAGAAATATAGGAGAGAAATTAAAAAATCCTCAAACAATAACACCTTCTTAGTATCAATTATGCCAGTCACATGACCCAAACTTTATAAGATCAATTCAAAAATAAAAAAATCGTTCATATTGTTTATCCACACATTACAAGTTATCTTACTTGACCAGTTCCGGCGTGAAGGGCGTCCATGAGCTCGTTAAGGGCCTGCTCGTAGTAAGGGATATGGGCGGGGTTGGTTTCTGGGTTCTGGAGGACGGCAGACAGCTCGTTCACATTGTATGTGCCTACGTAGGGCATGGCGATGGTGATGTGGCTCTAATACAAAAAATAAAAAAGTTAAGCATTATTTTAACATACATAAATCAACAAAACAGACTCAACTCAATTTAACAATTCAATTTCAATCAAACAATCGGCTCATAACCTCCTTTAACCTCCTTACTAGGATTGACTGTTTGCGCACAATACATACGCAAAGACAAAATCGGTTTACAAAATTCACAGTCAGAAAAAATTTCAAATTTCTTATTCATGTCTTCCTGAACAAAGAGATACATGTTGGCGACTACTCGTTTAGTACAATAACCCATAAACAGGAGTACCGTAGAAGGCCCGGGTATCAAACCCCTGGTTGAATTGATGGTTAATGTTAGATTTAGATATTTGTTTGTGGTTAAAAGGATTGTGTTACTAATTTACTTTAGCGACACCATTGGTTGAATTATATTAAATTATTATAATTTTGCTTAGATATTTATAATATGTGTACAAAATTGTACTAAACACATGGAAATAATAAATTAGGATCAATGTAGATTCATATAAGTATTCCATATAGAAAGTTTTCTTTCTGGCATCTTAAATTATCATATCGTACATAATCAAGATAAATAAATAAGTCGTTTGTGAAATATGCATCATCATAAATTGATACTCATCCATAAAGACATACTATGACAGGTGAGATAAATGAAACCCCCTCTCTATTTAGAGAAAACATTTCTAAAGGGTTAGCGATGTGCCTATTGTCCTATATATATTTATAAAATAAACAGCTACAAGTTTTATGTAATAGACATGGACATAATGTAACCAGGCGTATCAAAACAGTGCAGAAAAACTATATATACATTACTAAAGACCATAAATTATAACTTGGTTTTATATCTCTGAATGTGCAGCCGAATTCATAAGACAAATGTCATCTAACAAGTTCTCCACCTCTGGAAATACTTGTTAGATGAAAACATTTTTCTTTATCTCTGGAAACGAGTATTCTTACTAATGGATACTGTCACCCATGGACATTTTGTATACAAGTTCATGTAGAACATGGGTTCTATCTAAAGTAATATAACGTGTAGTAACTCCCAAAACTAAGATGGTCGCTATATGAAAATGAGAATGACGTGCGTTCGAACGAAGAACCTAAGAAAACAGAAATGTATACATACAAATGTAAATGTAATGTTATTAAATGCATACATACCAAATCTTGTCCAGCGGCATGAGCAGCCATCATTTCGTTAAGGGCATTCTCGAGGTAGGGCTTGAGATTAGGGTCAAGACCGGGACTCTGGAGAGCGAAGGAAAGCTCGTCGAGGGTCCAGGTGGAGGCTGGAGGGTAGCCGAAGGCCACGGATGCGATGGCAGCGAATACAACCAGGAATTTCATCGTGAATGTTTATACCTAAAAATAATAAACATAACAAATGATATGAGAATATTTATATTTTATTAAATGTGAAAGTAATAGAATATAAAATAGGTTATTTATCAAAACCTATTTTAATAAATAGGATATCGTATTATTTGCAATTACCTATAGAACATTGTATTTATTAATATTTACAGTTCAAAATAAAATTGCAATCAACAGCTTGTTTGTTTACAGAAAAAGTTTTTTTATATAGACAATTTTACAAATTTTAAATTTTGATGCTTTATTTACGTAATTGCAAATATTACAATTAAGTCAAAGCTTACCTGCCGTCGGACAAATTATGTTATTCTTTTCAAATTCATGAATATATATACTACATTTGAAGATAAAAAGTAAGTATCAATAAACAGTTATAGCATGGATTATGTCAAAAATTTACTATGTGATAAAAGTAGTAAATTTTGTTATAAATTACTGTATTACGTGGTTAACACTCCTCCATTGTGTGATGATAGCCATTTAGTATGTACCTTGTATTCTGTGTGCCCATAAATGTGGTTTGAAGCAAGGAGATTCGACTCCGACTCCGATAAGTCGGAACTTCCGATTGTTATTACGCCTTCAGTTCCGACTTACGTTTCGAAGCTTTTAAATCAGGGGTTATAATCGGAGGTTTGATGTTTACTGTGAACAGAGAAAAACGTATTCCTATAATTGACGATCCCCTATTTTACTGGGAAGTAACTGGAAATTATTAAAATCCAGCCCCTTAAATCAGTTATGCAATATTTGTCGTGTCGTCGTCGTCGGGTCGTGTCGATAGATTGAACGGAGACAAAGCTTTAAAGCTTTTGTTTATCAAATGTAATCTCTTCGCTTCACTCAAAACCTTACTCTCTATACTCCTTCCCACTCAACTTAATTCTACACAAAATATTTTACTGTGTGAGCCATTCATGTGTGGAACTCCCTTCCTGTATCAATTCGTTATACCCCATCCCTATATTCCTTTAAAAATCTTCTCGAATCCCATTACCTAACGCTTTAGCTATTCCTGAGTTCAATCCTATCCCTATGCTTTTATGCTTCTTTGCTATCGTTAACTTGATTCCTTTTATAATTGTTGCTGTTATTTAATTGCTATTAGTTTTTCGATAACTTATTTCTTTATTTGTGTGTTACAGTAATTCCTCCGAGGGCAATGCTCAAATTTTGTAGAACTAACAATATTTTTCATATATTTTCTAAAACTATTGACACATTTGCTAAAAGTCACTATCACCTCATGACGCTGAGCTGATGAAGGAAGGTACTCAACAACAACAACTCTTTAAAATTTAGTAATTAGGTGGTTTTTAAATTAAAGTAGTAATAAATATAGTTACTAAAAGTTAAGAGGTTTTCTCTTTTGCATCCAACCAACCAAAACCACTTTTTCTCGAAGTCGGTTGTTTTTTGTCGGTTTTGTTTTTTATCTTTTTCTTGAAGTCGGTTGTTGTTTTTTGTTTTGTCGGAAAATTTCAACGATAATTAATTCGAACAAGATACGATTAACAGTTTTTGAGACAGTTTTGTGGCATTTTTCAAAAACCTAATAACATAACTTTGTAACTCATACAAACACTATGGAAACAAACTTATGTTGGTAGTTGGAAAATTGTTTAACTTAATTGATTACAATATAACTTTATTAATGATAATGCTACGAGTCCTTAGCCTACGAGGTCGACTCGCACTTGGCCGATTTTCTTGAAGTATGTTTCCAATGCACGTAGAATAGAACAGAATACTCTTTGTTGCACACTTTAAACATGAACAAACATAGCAATGACATACAACATAGATCAGCCGTATGCAATAGGCGGTCTTATCGCTAGACAATCTCTTCTAGACAACCTATTGGTCTAAGATCCCGCCGCAAAATCTCTACGTTCATAACGTATTGAATTAAACTTACATTTTTACAGAAGTTTATGATCAGGAGAATATATTGACAACAGGGTGCCAGTCAAAAATTGGCCGCAAATATTTTTTATTAAATTAATATGAAATAATTTTCGGAAAGAAATTTCGTTCACTTGTTTTTGAAATAAAATATCATCCATATCATAGCATTGTATGTGAAGAATTCTAAAATCCGTGGCTGCCGATGTATACTTGGCCGCAACTGCTTGGCAGCCAGATATAACCAGGTATGGCTACACAGGTCGTCAATATAAAAGTGAGCCGGCAATCACACCCAAATCACGCCAAAAATAATTACCTACGCAGTCCAACAATACTCGAAAATACGTATCCCGTAACTTAATGCTGAAGTTTTATAAATGTTTCATCGTATGATTGAGATGTGCTGATATATTTTAGTCTCTCATTTTACACGTAAATGATTGCTTAGAAGTACGTATTAATTACATTGTAGTATATTAGCGAATTTATATGGTTTTCGTTTACTTTACACAGGCCTCCCGGCGATTAGATAATCGGCGTATCATTCGGGAATGTTGCGGGTTATTTAGTAACCACAGTGGACGGAAGCGCACGGCAGTGTTTGGAACCGTATGATAATTATCGTACATTTACGATAATTTCATCTACTAACGGACGAAGTACGATAGTATATTTTAATTGTACGATCATTTTAATTGCTTAGAAGCAATGGAGTTCGACCGGGCAAGTACCACCACCATACCTATTTCTAGCGCGAACCAATTATTGCGTTTTGGTTGAAGGGTGTGTTTGCCGGTTCACTTATATATGAGGCGACCATCTTAGTCCTCAGGAGTAGGAACGCATCTGTGATCGACTTTAGATAGAACCCCTGTTCTATATGAAGTTGCTTATAGATGTCCATGGGCGGCAGTAAACACTTACCACCAGGTGAACTGCATGCTCGTTTGCTACTTTATTCTGATATAAGAAAATAAATTACATTGTCTGTTAACGGTATAAAATATTTTGAGGAGACGTTTCTCATAATATAATTATTTAGAGATGACCTTTTTTTTGATCGCCAAATATTTTGAGAACGTATTCTGAAAGTATTTCGCAACCAAAAACGAGTTTTTTGATTGCGAAATACTTTCAGATGATTTTTTGTCGCCAAATGAGAATACCTTGAAAAGTTTTGTAGTTCAACGAAGGAAAGAAAAAAAAACGTCGTCAAAAAGTTGGAGGTACCAACATACAAGTAGTTTTGTTATACTTGTACGATAATTTGATGCAAAATACGATTATTTTAGCGCCGATGTACGGTAATTGCCTGGCTACAGGTTGGGTACAGTGGCGCACCGTGCTTTTGCCGTTGAATCGTATTTTACGAATAATAATTCGATCAATGTGGCAAGGCATCGGTTTTCTTCTTTACCGACGATTAAAGGATGGTCCATCAAATCAATTGATATGGACATGGATATAGTTGTTGTTACTACTCCTGTAAACGCAGAACTTGTGAGTAACATTTTGTCAAATCCGCGTAAGTCTGTCCGAAAGATTGCAGCATCAACGGGCTTGAAAAAGACCTTTGTTAACAAAATTAATAAAAAAACAATTGAAGTTCCATCCATATAGGCTCCAAATCATCCAGCAATTGAAAGAAGATGACTTCGTAAAAAAGCAAAATTATGCTAGAGTCGTTCTGCAACGATTTTCTACACCTACGAAGTTAAATAAAATCTTTTTAGTGACGAAGCGCATTTTCATGTCGGAGTGCGAGCAATCTAAAAGAAATTCATGAAAGGCCTCTTCAAAATCCGAAGACCACAGTTTGTTGCGCCAAATCTGGAAATAGCATAATCTGAACTTATTTTTATGGCAGAGGAGCAACTGTTAACGCACAACGATATTGCGCAATACTCCACATTGTTTTTTATACCTCAATTGCATCATCATGCTAACTACAATAATAGAACCCAGTTTCAGCAGGATGGTGCTACGGCACACACTGCTTGGGACTCAATGTCTAAAGTTAGAAAACTTTTTCCGGGAAAACTGATAAGTCGCTTTGGCGACGCCTGGCCCCTTAGATCATCTGATCTGACTCCTTGCGAGTTTTCCTATGGGAATACCTGAAATCTCGCGTCTACGACAATTCGTCATACAATAAAAGCGCTGCAAGAAAATATCCGACGCGAGGTTGCAGCTATCAGTCCAGAACTTAGCAAACGAGTTTTCGCCAACAAGATTACAAAAATAAAATCTGAATTATTATTTTGTAAGATGATAAATAAAATAACTTTGTTTTTCTTAATATTTTTACTTAATGTTTACTTATTTTAACTTGTGCTATTACACTTAGTTTTTCGATCCTATCTAGATTTACTTGCTGCCTCATACAGTCATCGGTCCATCCAACTGAACTACGTCCTACTACAGCCAAATCATTGTCTCCACTCAAAACCTAAGTTAACTTAGCTGAGTGTCCAATTACTTTGCAATAATCGTTACTTATCTAAAGATTATCTATCTCCAAAACTCTAAGATTTGTAGGTATTTAGTACATACTTACATATTAAGTAAAACGTACATATATTTCAAAATCATTTATTAACATTCACGGGGTCTTTTACAATTTGTTAGAATACTCAGTCTTTAGATCATGGGACCGAAGCCAGGGAGGGGGGCAGGTGGCCTGGGGATGATGGGCAAGACTGGCCTGACTGGGAGGACTGGCATAACAGGGTGCAGCTCGTCAATGGGGTTGAAAATAGGGCCCTCATCGGGAATGAAAGCTTCTTCAACAACTTGCACTGGGGTGGGGATAATCTCATCTTCGACGGGTAAAACAGGTGATATATCAGCAATCTGAAATAATAACAGCTTCGTAAGTAATTTATAAAAAAGTAAATATGCATACAGCCCAGCTGATGGTAAGTCACTGCCACCCATGATATTCATTTAAAACAGGAGTGTTATATAGGTCGTAATTTACCAAAATCTCAAATAAGGTTTTATAACAAAAGAGTCAGGGTGAAAAGAATGAGGGTTAGTCAGACAGGATTTACTTATTGTTTACGGTCAACACGCGCGACATTATGTTGCTTCTTCCTTTTTCAATAAAAACAATTTTTTGAAACGTTTTACGTCTGACGGTTAAAAAATTCTATCATTATCATTATCGAAGCTTTGAGTTCAATATCTACCAAATAACAAAAAATCCTTTGACTTAATAAAAAGATTTCTTAACTGTTTTGTTATTATTCCCTATTTTATAACGTTGATAATAATCACCTGTTGTTGCTTCTGGACGTTGACGATGATCTGGACGAGGGGGCTGGAAGCGGGAGCGGCGGGGATCTCGATGGGAGCGACGGGGGCTTCTTCGGGAGCGACGGGAGCGGGGACAGGCAAGTCAGCGGGAATCACTACGGTGATCCATTCCTGAAATACCAAAGCGATGCTTATGAAAAAATATACCTACATTTATTTTATCTGATACAGAATGCAGACTCTTTCAAGTTAAGAAGTCTACTGCCAGTTGTAGGTTTCGACACGCATATCAGCATATCATATCATTGGCTGCTTCCATTAGCTGGGTATGTCGGTTGTTCAAAATAACCTACGACATACGTCCACAAGGAATGATGGTACTCTAAGCCGACTTCAAACTGCGAGTGTACACTATCCAGGACAAAGAGTAAACCTGACTTTATTCCAGATCCTAATATTGGTTACTGTCAGTATCCTGATGTGTTTTTTAAGAAGGTAGCAAAGGATCTTGCAGTCCACCTGATAGTAAGTAGCCACTGCCATGATAAAATAAGTGTTAATCAACTACAAATAAAGCTGATCTATCCAAGGTTGGTCACAGTTGCGTTGTAACCTAATTACTAAATCGTAACACCTCGGATAGTATGTCTTCTTCATCACACCCTTTAAACCAACATACAGCAGGTCTATACTGCTGTTATTACGCGAAATATGAGTGAAAAAATAAAAAGTCCTCAAACAAAAAGACCTTCTTTGTATCGATTATACTCGTGGATCCACTTAACAAAACTATCGCCACATGACCAAAACTTTTTAGGATCAATTCGAAAATAAGATATTTGGTTCATATTGTTTAGCCAAACAAGTTATCTTACCTGGCCAGTTCCGGCGTGAAGGGCGTCCATGAGCTCATTAAGAGCATGCTCGTAGTAAGGGATGTGAGCGGGATTGGTTTCTGGGTTCTGGAGGACGGCAGACAGCTCGTTCACATTGTATGTGCCTACGTAGGGCATGGCGATAGTGATGGTGGACTGATACAAAAAATAAAAACGTTAAGCACTATTTTAACATACATAAATCAGCAAAACAGACTCAACTCAATTTAACAATTCAATTTCAGTCAAACAATCAGCTCATAACCTCCTTTAGCCTCCTTACTAGGGTTGACTGTTTGCGCACAATGAACACACACAACGAAAAATTCGGTTTACAAAACTCATAGTCAAAACAGATTTGATACAAAGAGAGATTTGTTGGCGGCCACTCGTTTCGTACAATAAGCCATAAACGGGAGTATACTAGAAGGCCCGGGATTGATGCCTGGTCGAGTTGATGGTTAATGTTAGATTTACTCGTAGTTGTTTGTTTGGAGTTAGAAGGTGATTGTGTTGAATTCTATTACACTATTATATGTTTGTTTATAATACGCGTATTCCCTATAAAAAGCGTTATTTCTGACATCACAAATTACCAAATTGTTATGTACATTAATCGAGATAAATTATTAATCGACAAGGATACGTCACTCGATCCCTAAATCGTATTCCCTGAATCATAAATGAATTATTTGTACGTAACAAACAAATCCACTTTATCACATCTATTTTTAACACGAAGCACTCGTGTAATATGCATCATCATAAAATGATACTCATCCATCAAGAAATACTATGACAGGTGAGATAAATTAAGCCCCTACTCTATTTAGAGAAAACATTTCTAAAGGGTTTGCGATGTGCCTGTAGTCCTATATATATTTATAAAATAAACAGCTACAAGTTTTATATAATAGAAGTTATTAACCATGCATTTTTATATATAATTAGTCTGCGAACCATGGACATAATGTATGAAAATATGATTTTAAGCTGATATTATCGCGAAATGATACATTTTAATATGTTACGGGTGCTCTCGGTATGCGGTTTTTGAATTTTCTTGATAATAAATGTTTACTGTGATAATAAATGCGACCTGTGAACATTTGTGTACAAGTACAACTATATAGAACAGAGGTTATATTAACGCTTTTTCTAGGATTTTCTCCTGTGTCGTGGGGGCAATGGACACACAAAGAGGAATGCACAAACACCCAGACCCATAACAGAAATATAAACTCATCATTTACATTTCTCTCTAGTCGGGGATCTAACCCGGGACCATCGCATGTCAGACCGGTATGGTGCCCGCTCCGCCAAGCGGTCGTCAATATTTGAAGTCTTATGAAAATTCTCAAATATGTAGCTATACCCAACACTAAGATGCCGCCATTTGAAAATTAGAGTTGCGTGCGTTCGAACAAAGAACCTTCAGCAAAAAAAAATAGAAATGTATATTTAAATGCAGACATACCATCTGTTCACCAGCGACAAGAGCAGTCATCATTTCGTTAAGGGCATTCTCGAGGTAGGGCTTCAGAATGGGGTCAAGACCGGGAGTCTGGAGAGCTTCGGAGAGCTCGTGGAGAGTCCAGGTGGTGGACGGAGGGTAGCCGAAAGCCACGGCCGCGATGGCAGCGAATACAACCAGGAATTTCATCGTGAATGATTATACCTTAAAATAATAATTATATGAATATATTACATTTGAATATTTATATTTTATTCAACGGGCTAAATAGAGCATTAAATAGAAATTATTTTCATACAATTACTAGAGCGAAACATTGTAATAATTAATATTTACAACTCAAAATAAAATTGCAATTAACAGGTTGTTTATTAAAAGAAAAAGTTTTTTTTATCACAACAACAGTATTCGTGAAATATAGATAGTTTTATATGATTAAAATGTTGATGCTTTATTTTTTTAAGTCAAAGCTTACCTTGCCGTCTGACAAACTATGGTATGATTTTCAAATTCATGAATATATATACACATTTGAAGATAAAAAATCCGTATCAATTATAACATGGATTATGTTATTACCTTAATCACATAGTATATCACTTTTTGTTATAAATTACTGTATTACATAGGTAATAAAATTAGTAAAACTAGTAGGTAATATCTTTAAAAACATTAAAACAATAGTGATAGCCTAATGGTTGAAACTCGGCCTCTCAATCGAGGATCCGGGGTTCGAATCCCAGGCACGCACCACTGA
>DWNE01001911.1:0-20330 GCA_018249875.1 Cecropterus toxeus | reverse complement strand
CATCGAGCTCGTGAACTACCGAGGTGGAGATCAGCGAGGCTGTACGCAGACCAAGGTACGTACCGTGCTTGTGCCTTGCCTGTTGTTGCCTATCCAAGAATATCGCTTTAGAGACTCGCTCGTTCTGACCTTCCGTCTGTTCCAAGAGTGAGATTAAAGCCGTTCCCCATCAGGTGGACGCGTATCCTACAACATGTATCAGTTGTTTCTAATGAAAACCGGCCAAGTGCGAATCGGACTCGCTCACGTAATTCCGTACCATTAACTATAAAAACCATGTTTGTTGTGTAGGAGCCCTCCTTTAATATTAATTTTATTTTGCTTTTAGTATTTGTTGTTAAAGCGACTATAGAAATACATCATTTGTAAGAATTTCAACTATCTAGCTGTCACGGTTCATGTGATAGAGCCAGACAGACAGACAGACGGACGGACTGCGAAGTCTTAGTAACATAAGGCTCCGTTTTTATCATTTGGGCACTGAACCGCCGTTATTATTATTTTTATTATTTCCTGTAATGTCACAAATACTACAGCTAATTTATCAGATCTTGTTTCTTTCATAATATTCTTCATAAGTAAGACGGTTCCAAAAATATTTTATTATAATATACTTCACGCAAAACTCCCACGATCTTATTAATTTACCTGACAATAACTTATAAGAACCATTAATTCCGATTCTCTTGTTAAAAGGAGGGTCCATTTGTATTCATTAAAGGGCGCTGAATACATTTGTTTGTGTTTGTGCGACCTGCGGTAACAAAGAGAATCGCATTTAAAAATGACTTCGACGTTAATTTACGAAGCGAATTCACTTTAATGGATGCGCAATGCAGCTTTATTTATATTTATAGTATAATTGTTCTGTATTCAAATACGAATATATTTTTAAAAGGGGAATACAACATATATGGGTTATCTAAACGAATATTAAATATTGGTCATTATTGTACCACTGCCCATAAGTTTGAAAATAAAATGCGCCCGGGATTTAGGTCCTGTCCTGATTGAGATTCAGACTTTCAAGTCACTAGACCATCACTTTTTCTTTGCAAATTAGTAATCATCATTTAACATACCACGGCGTACGTCTTCTTTTATAATAAGAATATTCCGTAATAAACTACTGAGGATTGTTATACTTCCCAGGCCTTTGAAATTTTATTTAGAAGACACTCAAACCCAATTTTTGTTTTTACATAAAGTTGCTTATGTCCATGGGCGGCATTGACCTTGTTATCAGTTCTCTTCGGCGAGTTTACCTCGATTCCGCAAAACAATCACAATTTATATTAGGGAAGTGACTTGATTGGGGAAAAATCGATTTTTATACTAATCGATTTATTTAAAATGCCGCAACCGATTTTTGAAAAAAATATGTTTTTACAAAAAAGTAATCGATTTTTAATTGTATTTTATTATAAAGTAAGCACCCCAAATACTTTTTGACCATTAAGTTGTCATTTTAAAGCAGAATACTACAAATAATGGGCATAGACGGTATTGCAAGTAATTTTAACATAGAGCTGCCATTAAAATGTCGAACATAAGCATCTGCCGTTAAATACGAAATAAATCATCTTTTTATCATCTTTTCATCGAAAGTATGGTGTAAAATAAAAAAAAATGATTAACATAAAATCGATTATTTATGGTCAACAACTTGATTAATGAAAATCGATTATTCATAATAATCGATAACAAGACTAAATGCTCGTACAATATAAGTCTTATAGAAATAAAGGAAAAAATAATTCAATCATGAGAGAAAAAAATAACCGTCACGGGACGCCTGGCTGATGTGAATAATCGTGTTTGTGCAAGTAATATGCATAAAAGACAAGTTTTAAACAGTAACTAAATATATAGCATAATGAAAATAATACGATCTTCGAACATCACCCCACATTACGTCGAACTAACACCGCAGCCCGCTTAGTTTTGTTCGATACTTAATAGTTCCGACAATGTATAACAGATGGCGCAAAAATCAATAAAGGCAAGCATCGCCACACCAGCGGCTACAGATGTTTCACATCGAAAAAATCAGTACCGTATCCAATCTTCTCACATCTATTGGAGCTTGATGGCGAGTGACATTCATCATAATATTACTTATCATTACCGCGTATTTCGAAACAAAGAAACCTCATCAATCACTGTCGACGTATGCGATGCTATTTTACAAGCTTTTGCTGTTATTTTGAATTAATTCAAAAATATATTCCGTTTTGACGTATTCTTATTTACTAATTGAGTGCTTTGTAAAAAAAGAATAAGATATTTTGATACGAGGGACTAGGATCTTATGTATTTTGTTTAATGAAATTTAAGATAATTTAAAGAAGTTTACTTTATGAAAATGTTATACGATTTTTTGGATTTTCTACTTTCTTTATAAGCCTTTCACCATCTTTCCAAATTAGATTATCGTTAAATAAAGATTGCATTGTTTAAGCTAAAATGATATTTTTGTTATATATATGGTATGGTATAACTTTTTGTTTAAATTATTTATTACATCTCAAGTAGTCTAGTAGGTCGTCTGAATATGAAAAAAAACTACGTAGTATAACTCATACGGTTCGACCGGGAGGTACCACCGTCACACCTATTTACCGTGAAGTAATTCATGCGTTTGGTTTCAAAAAATATAATGCATCGTTTTTTCAATATTGTACTAGAAACAATATTACTCTTACTGTCTTTATAATTTAGGAAAGAAAACAGATTTTCCCTTTTTTGTAATTTAAGAAAAAATGCCCTTTTCGTAAATTCAAAAAGCTACTAAATCTTTTCTTCCTAATTAAGTGGAGTGGAGGAAAAATGGAGTGTATCTTTTTTTCAACCGATGAGACAAGATTAGATGCAATGCGTTTTTTGAGAGAACTTTGGAATTTTCCTTATTGGAAAAAGTCAATTTCGATGCGGCTATTAGGAACTCGAATAAATCAGTTCGTCTTCAAAACGGATTGAAATGGGCACGAAGTTAAAGAAAATTGAGTGTTTGGCTGAAAAGAGGGTAGAGAAATAACTCAGAAAATGTTGTTGTACGTTTTAACAGGTTGTAGCAAAAAATAAATTGATTGCTTCATCGTTCAAAACAAAAAAGGAAAAGACATTATATTAATACAGTAAATTACTAAATATAATAGTGTTTCTCTGTTCACTTTGTTGTAAGTGATTAATAGTTAAAATTAACTGTTTTTTATCGTGCATAGTTCATTGTAACGGTAATATTAAGACTGTTTTAACTGAAGGCACAACAAAATATGAACAAAATTACAAAAAAAATATCAAAGACCCTTAGTATTTTATAATATTTAATATCTACTTCAATATCTTTCGATATTGTAGAATTTATTTTTCTCTTTTCGGTTATTTTAAGCTGTCAATATTTTTATCACATCGCTTTTATCAGTTTTCGTTAAAAAACTAACATATGTAAGTTATAAAGTATTTTTAATTTAATACCGATATTGTCATGATAATATAAAATGAAATGAATTGAAATGTCTTTATTTTGCATGGGGCTACGGGGGCATTTACAAGTTGTCAGTTACAATATTTTCTTACACTACCGCCGGATCGGAACGCGACCTCAACTGAGAAGATCCATCAAGAAACTCAGCGGGTTTGTCTTTTTTGTTTGTATAATATCTTATTTTTTCCTTTTTTTAAAATAATAATTCATGTAATAAAGGGAAGGGCCTTTATTATTTTCGCAGGCGTTAAGTTTCAAAAAATTCAGCTGAATCGGACACTGAGAAGTGGATAAAATTCAGCTTGCAAGATTTGTCCTACACATACAAACATTGCAAGTTAAATAAAAGCTTTTAAACTGATTTAACTTACTCGTATATCACACCAACAATTAAAACAAACCTAACGACACCTCTTATGTTAAGATACAACAAACTACTTGGGCTGTATACATGCCAAAGAAATGGACATACATACGCATAAACATTACCATCCTTCTAACACAATCGGATAAAAACAGCATAAAATTGCGTTTTCACAAACAAACTACATCACAATAAGTGGCACACGAATAAACTGGCTTCCGAATCTAATATACTCGTAGATATAAATTTCATATCACCCAATGATAGTTCGCGTTCCCAACGGTATACGAAATACGAGTCGAAGCGTTGCCCGTGCATGTAACTCTGTCGGTATGTTACAGTCAAGTTACAAATTAAGGTAGAAATCGTAATACATCTTATTTATCTGCGTCACTCAACGTCGTAACTCAAAACCGGCTCGAGTAGCGCCGATTAGGGGAGGCCTATGTCCAACAGTAGAAAATCAAAGGCGGATAGATATATAGCTGAGATAGGTAGATAGCTAAATAAATCGTCGTCAACCATTTATTGTCCCACTGCTGGGTACGGGTCTTCTCACAGAATGAGAGTTATAGGCCATAGTCCACCGCGCTGGTTAAGTGCGGCTTGGTAGCCTTGACACATATTTTAGAACTCGTTTTTTAAGAGAACTCACAAATGTACACGTTTCCACACGATATTTTCCTAAAATCAGTAGTGCGTGCCTGGGATTCGAACCTCAGACCATTAGGCTATCACTGCTCCCATTTATCATAAGAATTCAATTCCAGTATAAAACGATTGGTTGGCAGGAGGGTAGATCAAGAATTCATTTCCGTAGTTCTGTAATCAGAATAGCGCTACCACGGTAATATATTACCGTGGCGCTACGGTATGATTGTCGTATGACTCGACTAAAGGCGCTAAAAGGCTGTCCTCTTAGTAGCACCGAGAACGACCAATAACGGAGTTTCAGTGCAGTAGAAATCCCACATATCGTGGCGTTGCTCATACGGAGTTGGGTACCTTTTGAAGATTTTCATACCCTCAATGGTGCCCTCGAGAAAAAAAAAATCTCAAGTAGCCTCTTAAGACTGATTTGTCATAATGGCGACTAAATCTATTCTTTTTAATGTTCTATATTGTTAACATCTTAAGATTTAAAATCGCCTTATCAAAACCGCCAGCACTCGCACGTTACGACATAGCATTAAGATGTCACATAACTTTTCATAGGAATATATCATATCCATACCATCAGGTGATAGCATGGTTGTTTGCAACGTCAATTTGAGAAAAAAAAAACCCACGATTACTCAATAATAAAGACCTGTAGCGTAAAACCTACAACAAAATAGCATTTCCTCGTACAAGTGACGTTTCATTGCGGTTATTAACAAAAAAATCCTCAACGGCTGACTCATCGAATTTTATTGGCAAGCCGTTCGGAACACATTTTATTTGCTTTACACTACGTGAAATTTTATTGGCATCGACTATTTACAGATTGCCAGATTTTACGATATCACTGTAACATGCACGGTTGGATTGTGTTTTATATATGCTGTTTACATTTGTATTGTATATCTAAGTGCCATTTTCGAATAGGGAATAAAAACAATGGCTTACAGGGCTTATACCAAAAAAAAAAACACGAACACGTGACCTTAAAATTAATCCTTATAAACATATTTTTTTATTTATTAAATTAAAGTACACGAGCTTGCAGTCCATCTGATGGTAAGTGGTCACTGCCGCCCATGTACATGAGTAAGAAACATCATATATAACAGGGATTCTATCTGAAATCGATCACAAATGTATTGCCACTCCCGAGGACTAGGATGGTTGCCTCATATATAAATGAGCCGACAAATACATCCCTTCCACCGAAAGGCCAGAATTATTATTGTATGTTTCCCAAATATAAAAAATAATAATTCAATTTTCAATTAACAAGAAAAATTAAAATATATTACAAGTATACGAAAATGTCTAAACCTTCAGATAAAATGGAAATGCGAAAATCTTTCCACTTGTAAGGAAATTTTCCCTTTATTTTTCAAAAGAACTCAAAGTGCCACGAGAGTTGAGATAAATCCGTAGCGGTAACATCTCGAGCTGTGTTTCAACCCTAAAGGGTAAGGGTTAGGGGTAAGAAGTAATTGAGACAAAGGGTGGACACCAGGTAAAATAAATAAGGTATGTAGTACAGGATATTTGTCTCTGGATATTTTATGTACTTGAACTTTGTCCGCCTTTAAAAGTTTGACATAAAATATCTCTTTGTAGTAGTAGCAGTTTTAAATAGTTATTTTTTGAAGTAATACCTATCCTTTTGTTTAAATTTTGTATTTAGTTAGGTCTGGCATTCTAATCCAAGGCATAGACTATATGTAGTTACAAGTTAATTAATCACTAGTTAAATAATATTAATCACTAGTATTATTAATTAGACACCCAGACCCAGAACAAAAATCTAAATTCAGATTTCTGTTAGTCCGGGGATCAAAGCCGGAACTTATTGCGTGTCAAACCACGTTGCTGAGTATAGCGATCGTTAAATGCTCCCATAAAGCAATTATCAATTGGTTTCATGTAGACGCTTATCCTTAAGTTAATTGTAAAATATTTTAAAAACTTTTTGTAGTTCGACTGCGGTGACACACACACAGACACAAGTATGATACGTTTAAACTTCCATCCATCATCCTTTCGAGGTCCACGGCTGGACATAGGCCTTCCCGAAATAGCGCCACTCTATTTCTCCAACCGGTCTGTGTCTTCTGAATCCAATGGTTTTCCGCTGCCTTCGTGCGGTCATTGTTCTTGGTCGGGAGGTATCCTGTGCTTGTTTTGCCTAAACATGATCACCACTCCAAGACTCTTTACCCATCGGTTATCGCTCCTTCGAGCGACTGAGCGGCCCATTGCCACTTAATCTTGCTTATTTTGAGATCTATGTCGGTAAGCTTAGCTTAAGTTCCAAGTTACTTTTTATAAATACACCAAACAAACATAGCGTGATTTTATAGCCTTAAGCCTTCCTCGATAAATGTACTATTGAACACAAAAATATTTTTTCAATTTAAACCAGTACTTCCTGAGATTAGCGCGTTCTACAAAACAAACTCTACTGCTTTATAATATTATACTACAGATTTTTGACATAATTAGAAAAATCTTACAATAAATTAGTAAACTAAATAATATAATATATTTTATAAAATCTCTATCCGAGTATTCATGCAGTCGTGGAATATTTTTTTAAGCAGCGAGCATAGAATACGAGGTCCCGTTCTACATTAATTAGCATAATTGAATCTTGCTAAACTAAACATGAGCACAGACCAAGTAAACTAGAAGCTGATATATCGCGTTAGTTTTTATTCACTTATAGTTCATATGATAATTATGTTATGTGTATATTGTACACACCCACCTTGACTAAATACCTATATATGTACGTTTATATCGGCGCAAATATACGTAAACATTGCAACCCACATAAAGATAAGGCAGACCAGCAGAACTGAAAAAGTAATAACGTGAAAAATATTTAAACAAAAAAAGTCGACTGCTGATATACGTTTTTTATTTATAATGACATATTTAATTTAATGTTTTATGAAATTTCTTCAAAATACTAACAAAAGAAATTATAATCTGGTGCACGGCAGTGCCCCTGCCAAGTCGAGTAAAAAAGCGGCCATTTTTGTAAAAATAGCACTTATATGTAGCCTATGAATGTCTGTAAGCTGAAACGAGTCTAATGTATGCCATATACATACATACATATGCTTGAAAAGCATTACCCTCCTTATGACAGAAAATAAGTAGTAAAATCACAAAATATTAAAATAGAAATAATAATAATTGGTGCTGCACGTGGTGACAAATAAAGTTAGGTACTTTTTGTTCTAAAAAAAGCGGAAGCGCTGTAACCTGCCTACGTCATTTATTTAAATCCGTCCAAATAAGTTCATGCGTGCAAACCTGTGTTAAGCTGACGTTATACTAAACGCTGCTAAAAATAGATTAAATAAAACACCGTAACATAAACATTCAATTCAACACACGTTACTAAAACCTATTCCAATCTATACACTAACAAAATGAATCTGTTTTAAACGAATGAATGAAGCATCAGTAAACACAGAACATCCATCGTGACTGAACTGTTCCAATCAATGATCGCGTGAAACCGGTATGAAATGTTTGAAACCCATCAATTGGAATCACCGCCACTCACGATTTCAATCTTCGTAGTTTTGAAGCAGAATGTGAAACCACTAACGTTTAGTGAACACGGCAATTCAATGTTACGATTTTTTACGAAACTGAGGTAGCAAACGAGCATGCTGATGATAAGTGGTTACCGAAAATTTTTGTCATTTGTAAACTCATAGGGCGGTTACGCTCCTCAAAACTTGTTCATACAACTCCACTCTGACCTACAATCGAGGTAATAAATTTAGTTTGTGTTTATTGTTATTGACAGAATTTTCAAGGTTAGAAATAATGTACTGGATGATAATAATGACAAATATCATATGTTTATTGTAATTGCAATTACTTGACCGCACCCTAAAATCAAAAATACAGCTGACCTTAACTAAAGGAAAACGGTTATGTTATGATTCACGTTTGCTTATATCCACTTTTTTATTTTCTTAAAGTAAGTAACGAGCAAACAGTCCTTGTGGTAAGTGGTCACTGCCACGCATAAACATCTGTGAACAACTTCATATAGTACACGGGTTCTATCTAAAGTCAATCACAGGGCTCTGGAGTCTGGAGTAGCAATTCTACTGAACACTAATATGATCGCCTCATATGACTATACAAGCCGGAAAATACAAAAACACTTGAAGTACGTATGTAAATAACTTTCAGAAATCCATATTATTCAAATACTATCAAATCCAAAGTGCAAGTTGTCCCGCGGGAACGTCGCCGAACGACGGAACGTTATGATAAGTGGCGTATCCGCATCCGTCGCGGATGTCTGGCGTATCCGCCGAGACTTATCTAACTTGTTCATACAACTCCACTCTGATCTATAATTGAGGTTATAAATTAAGTTAGTTTATATTTTTAATATCTTCAATTTATATGAAAGTCACCTAAATATTTGTTTTGGCTTTCTACGAAATTATATAGTTTTAACGATGGTTGCTCATTTGTCCACCTGTTGGTAAGTGGCCACTGTCGCCCATAGACATCTAAGCAACCCAGATAAAAAAAACATTAACGCTTTCTACACTCATAACCCTACAGTAGAATTTTCGCCTGTGTCGTGGGTGCCATGGACATACAAAGACGAATACATGAACACCCAGACCCAGAACAGAAATCTAAACTCATCATTCACATTTCTGTCTGGCCGAGGACCGAACCCGGAACTCACTGCGTGTCAGACCGGTATGGTGGCCGGTATGGTTCATCGATTTTCCCATGGAAATAAGATATTTTCCCGCAGTCAACTTAGCCTATGTGTTAATCCGTAGTGTCAGCTAGACGTGAAGAAGTAAAGAACATACACACAAACTTTCGCCTTTATAATATTAGTGTGATCTCAATGCATTAAACGCATTAAATCTCCAAGAGCGGCAGTTATCACTTACCATTATTATTCTTAAATTCTTATTTACAATCTTATTAAACAGCGAAAATCTGCTTGGATTCATAACTCATAAAACTTTAGTTACGAAGTATATTTAATATTGATATAACTAATATAGTAAATTAACAGTGGTATTCAAATTAAATGTTGACAAACTACACTAAACTCCAATTAGAACTTACTCCCGCGAGAATCAGCGTAAAAATAACAAGTATTTCACCTTAATTATGTTATGAGATCTTGTTTATCTGACACTTATCAAAATTGTGCACTGAGCATATTACAGTTGACATGATAATAAGAATCTGCACTCAATCTCATATTTTTAACCGACTGTTTCAGTAGGAGGGTTATGTTTTTTTGTGCGTACTTATATGTGTATAATTGTATGTTGTATGTATGTTTGTTTGTATGTATGTCTATTTCTTTGGCACGCACTACAACCCACACGACTTGGTGAATCGTGACGTATGACATATCTTTAGAATCGTCTCATTTTGAAAAGTGACACAGGCTATATGATTTTTAAAAATGGCGCCTGCAAACAGGGGAAAAAGGGGGGAGAACGTACAACTTTTTACTATTATTGCAATATGGGTATTAAATGAAAGCTAGTCAATAGACCATTCTGAAAATATATTTACTAAAATACTTTTACTTATGTATTTTGACAAAAAGTCATATACAGTTAAGTATATCATATTTTAGAAGGGTCTTTTAATTAGCTTTCATTTAATACCCATATTGTCGATATAATAAATAGTCGTCCTTCTCCCTTTTGTTGGCATCATTTTACCCCTGACGGTATTAGAAAATTATTTAGCCTACGAGTCATTCTACAAACAGAGACGATCGACATCCAATGACATGTCATACGTCACAATCCGTCAAGCTGTTTGAGCTGTAACGCGTGCCAAAGAAATGGACATACATACAAACAATCACATATATACATACACTCGAAAAACTTTAACCTCCTTTTGACGCAGTTGGGTAAAAACGCGGCTTAGAAATCAGAATGTATGTACCCGATCTGTCCGATTCCCCAACACATGTATAAAAACTGTCTGAACGTATTGTAAAAAGGGTTCTACTAAACAATTTAAAGCAACGAGATCGTAAAACTGTTTATGTTAAGACATACACGATCAATTGTCGCCGGACAGTCGATACTGAGAATTATTTAGTGAGAAAAACCGTAAATGGAAGGATCTAGGAAGACCGATGAGGCAATTCTAATGCTTTAGTGTCCAATGGAATATCCTTGGAAATAAAACGCTTTTATACTTGGTGTTATACAACTAACGTGGAACAATTGAAAACAATTTTTATTTTGTTTTGTGGATTGTTAGTACAAGGGTTATGCGAATAATTCGAACTTACGAATTTTTCCTTCTGAATTAAGTATATTAATATTTTAATCGAATAATTAGTACTCAAGAAATATTCGAATGATCTGAAAAAAACCTAATAAGTTGAAAAATTCAGAAAAAAATGAAAAAAATCCAATAATTCGAAAAAAACAATAATTCGATTTGTTTAGAATTACTTGCATATTCAACGAGTAAATATATTCATGCGCATGCACGTAGATATTCTATTCACTAATTCAACCAGTGAACGAGAATTCCACTTGTTCGAATTATTCGCGAATTGTTCGAATTATTCTAAATGTATCGAATTATTGGAAATGTTTTATATCTCTATTAATAAAATAATTTATTATTCGAGATATTCTCAAATTATTCGAATCGAATATTAATATTCGATTGTAGTATGACAAATTTTATACTTTTCTTCAATTAGTGTCTGGTCAAAATATTATCATTCATATATTAAGATTTCCGCCGCTATTGAAAAAGTTACTGCAAGGATTACTTCGTTTATGGGCATCAGATTTCTCCATTGTTTCTGTTATATTAATTTCTCCTGTACATGGTTTATTTTTATGTAATTTTATTAAAATTCTTACAATGTTTATTAAATGAAAAATAATTTGTAATGCCTACAAATGACACATATTTAAAAAAAGTGAATGTCATCGTAAATTCGACAAAATTGTCATACATCATACAGAATTAGCAAGCCGTATCCGGCGTAGAAATGTATCTGACGAAGAAATTGGTGAATTTCTATTGGTTTTCATTGTATGCTGTTATTTTTATATTAATCATTAGAAATATTATAACTCCGAGTACCACATTAAATTTAAACTATTTAAACTAGATCTGAGTATTTTTTAAAAGATTTAAAGACCGATTTAAGACCGCTCCAGCTTTAATTGCTCGAAACTCTATTTGAAAGACTTTAAAATATGCTCCCGCGGTCTCAGACGTTTTCTTGTCAAGTAAATCTTTCTAAAACAGGTTTCTTAATTCAAATAAGTTTTTTTACTTACTATATTCTAATTACGTTGGAATTGTTTGTGAGAGTTGTTTTTCTTTTAAGTATCAGGGTCCTACAACTACTACAATGTGGTAAAATGAATTTTTTAGTAGTTCGAGCGGGGAAGTACCACCGCCTCATCTATTTCTAGCGTGAAGCAGTTCTTGCGTTTCGGTGGAAAAGTGTGGTTGCCGGCTCACTTTTATATGAGGCGACCATCTCAGTTTTCGGGAGTAGCAACGCATCTGACTTCATATAGAACCCATATTCTATATGAAGTTGCTTACAAATGTCCATGGGCATCAGTAACCATGGTGCTCGTTTGCTACTTCATACTTATAAAAAAATGTATTTTTTTTTTTGGGCATTTACAATGACCGTCACACCAATTTCTAGTGATGCCGATGCCGGATGTATTACATAAACGGTTAACATAAACGCTTTCTACACTAATAGCCTCACTGTAGTGTTTCCTCCTTTGTCGTGGGTGCCGTGGACACAAAAAGACGAATACAAAACACCCAGAGCCCAGAACAGAAATATAAACTCATTCAGATTTCTGTCTAGTCGGGGATCGAATCCGGGACCCACTGCGTGTCAGACCGGTATGATGACCGCTACGCCACGCGGGTCGTATGTATGTATTCATACGAGGTGACTAACTTAGTCCTTATGAATGGCAACGCATATGTGATAAAACTTGAGCTCTATGGAAGCTACGAAATAAAATCCTTAACGTGATTCAAAAAGGGGACAACTGCTTTCGTAACGCATTTTCGTTTCATCGAATTTCAAATCACAACGATTCTAATGAAATTTCACTCCAACCAACTTTTGTTTTTAAGCCTAATAGAACACTTTATTTCAAAGATGAAAATATTATGTAAATGTCATGTACAGATCGAAAATTCGATGAATCATTAATGTATGTATTCAGTGGAATAAATTTCGCCTAGATAAAGACTGGGGCTGACTTACAAAGGGTTTTTGCTCCAATCGAGCGAGACAAGCACTGAATCTCAGCGCAATAATTATCGGAAAAGAATCGGAACGAAGAAAATTTATGGCGGCAGAGGGATACTAGGAGGTACATATGTCTTGATTACTTAGCGGGGTGTAAGTTGGGTTGGACGTAGGGAACAAATCGCTTCTGTTTTTAATTTCAAATTGGTTTATATGATGCAATAATAAAATTGGTATGATGCAATAATAAATAATCTACACAGAATTACGAGTATATTGCAGACATACCTATCTATCTATTAGCCTTTGAGAGTCCAAGGCTGGACATAGGCCTACCCTAATCGGCGCCACTCCGACCGGTCCTGAGCTATCTGAATCCAGCGGTTACCCGCCGTCTTCTTCAGGTCGTCAGTCCACCTGGTCGGGGAGCGGCCTACACTTCTTTTGCCTAGACGTAAGACATACCTAATATAATTGAATTTAACTGAATACATAATTTTGATGTGAAATATTTATAGGCGCAGGTAAACTTGATTGTTAACGTGGCAATGCTTGTTTTCATTTATTTTAGCACCATCTGTTATAAATTGTCGGAACTATAAAGTTTTCAAAAAAACCAAGAGTAATGCGGTGTTAGTTCGACTTAGTGCTGTACTGTTCGTAGATTGCGATATTTTTGTTATGCTACATATTTAGTTCCTGTCGCAATCCTGTTTTTTATGCATATAAGCATAACACTTGTACGTACACGATGTTTTATAACTGCCAGACGTTCTTTGGTGGATTTTTTTTTATTCTAAATTGGTGTTCCGATGTAATAAGATGGGATCTATATTGAGGTAGGAGTATATTGTTGACACACCTGATATAGTTGATCCTGTCTTTTAAGCATATCACTTGTACGAACACGATGTTTCACATCTGCCAGACGTCCCATGATGGATTTTTTTTTCAAATTGCTTTATACGATGTAATAATATGAGATGTATATTGACGTATGAGTATAGTGTCGACATACTTGATATAGTTGAGTTGAATTCAATTGAGCACATGATTTTTTTTGTTAATATTTTTTAAACTATTTTGCATATATTAAAGGGTAAGGTGGTTTTGTGCGCGAGACCGACGCGCATTTCGCTGTTTTATTTTTGATTATATGAAAGTAGAATCGTTCACGCAGTCCACCTGATGGTAAGTGGTCACTGCCGCCCATGGACATCTGTAAGCAACTCGGATAACATCAGTCTTACCCGAGCTTACCCGCAGATTCGTTGCTACTTGAGGACTAAGTGGGAACGCCTCTGATAAGTATGTTTATCTCCCTTACCACAGTGCACAACGCTGGAATCGAACTATAAAGAGTTCTGCCATTAATTAATACACACTTTCTACACTCAAAGCCCCACACTAGGATTTTCTTCTGTTTCAAGGGTGCCATGGACACACAAACACGAATACACAAACACCCAGACCCAGAACAGAAATCTAAACTCATAATTCATATTTCTGTCTGGCCGGGAATCGAACCCGGGACCCACTGCGCGTCAGACCGGTTGGGTGACCGCTTGGCCACCCGGGTCTTCAAATTAATTCAACTGTTTAAAATAAATGAACTGTAAAAAGTGATCTCAAATACAGGACGACGATATAAAACTCTTATCATTATTTCCAAAATGTCCTAAATCACCGTGTCACCTTCTAGAAGTTTCTAGAAACATGATAATAAAGCTGAAAGTGCATACACAACACTTCTTAGCAATAGACAAACAGAGATCGATTAACCCGTTACCGAGTGGTGACCATTAGCGTCGGCAAACATGTGCGCTGCGCTGATGTGAGGATACTTAGACAACGGTTTCTATACAAAATATTCTTATGGACTAGTTTTACTAGTTGTGGTTAATTGCTAAACAGTTTTGGATTTCTAATTTCTACCATTTATAGAAAGCTTAATTTTGGGGCGGGGCCATATACATCGTTAATTAGTTCAACGAATTTACAAAAAAGTTTGAATGCGCTGCAGTAAGTCGTCTAAAATATGAGAAGACGCTACAATCGTCTTATTTTCAGTAAATCTTCTAGAAGCTTCTATAGACATGATAATATAGCTGAGAACGGGTACACAATACTTCTTAGCAATGGACAAACAGAGATCGATTAACCCGTTACCGAGTGGTGACCATTAGCGTCGGCAAACATTTGCGCTGCGCTGATGTGAGAATACTTAGACAACAGTTTCTATACAAAATATTCTTATGAACTAGTTTTACTATACGTTTATTGCTAAACAGTGTTGGATTTTTAATTTTTATCATTTATAGAAAGGTTCATAATTTCAACGACTTAAAAAAAAAGTTTGAATGCGCTGCAGTAAGTTGTCTTAACTATAAGAAAACGCTACACGCTACGAAAAACCATTCTGTTTTCAGTAAATCTTCTAGAAGCTTCTAGAAGCTTCTAGTGAATCTTCTAGAACATGATAAGAAAGCTGAGAGCGTATATATAATACTTCTTAGCAATAGACAAACAGAGATCGATTAACCCGTTACCGAGTGGTGACTTTACATACAAAGATTACCTTTACAGGTGAAATAGAAACGAAACATAATGAGCTCAAGCTTACGTTATATAAAAGAACCTATTGTGCAAATTTCATGGTCCAGAATTAGTCATTTAGGCTTTGCGATGATTAATTAAAAGACGTTTCGCGTTCAGATATATACTCTTAAATAAAAAATATATTTTAGACTAAAATAACAAAGGAAAGAAGGATAAATTCATATCGAAAATGATCATATTATCGTCAAATGCGAAGTTACCTGAATTTTATTAAGTTACCGTGAAATAATGGTCAAAGAGTAGCCAAGCTAATTATAATAGATCTTGTTAGGAACAAAACCTGTCAAAGTGGAGACTCAAAGCTTTTCCTTCACGAATATTAACCCAATTAATCCCAAAATTTGCATTGTTTTAGCCACGAACTCGCGATGTCTCTAAGCCATGAGCGCTACTGTCTACGAAAATAGAATAGCGATAAAAAATCATAATAGATCTATCCAATACCATAAAGCGGAAAAGTTGATTTTTATATAATTATATTTTTGTTTATTACGTTACAATGTTTGTAAGCATGTAAATAATTATATTTAGTTCAAATCTTGCAAACTGAAGCCTCTACTGAATGTCTGGTATGTTCAGGTATCCATAAATATCAAAATTGAATAAAGTAATATAATTTTTAATCCATATTGAAAATTGAATCTAAAATGGCTGCCGCAACAAAATGGCGGATAACATATATTTGTACAATCAACCTTAATGGGTATCAAATTACAATATACAATAAAGCATAAAAAAAACAAAGCCAAGATGGCTGCCATCATGAAACGGTGGATTACATATTTTTGTACGATCGTGCCCATATGAGTATTAAATAAATAGGCATAAACGAGACGAGAATAAGTGTGGAAATTAGAGACTTGAATAATTAATCTAATCTTGTTAATCTTCCGACAAGTTTTTACGGTATATACAAATGTACAATGCAACAAAATAATGTGTTTGACGGCTACAGTTTTGTTTTCAGAGCATTGAAATAAATGTTTATTTTTAATTTTATTTTTTGTTAATTACCTTTTATGTTTCTTAGCTTTTCTTTTTGGTCAAAATTTTAATAAATTTGATTGAATTTGGTAAGCCATTTAATTTGGAAAGCTTTAGGCTATAAATTATTAGAATCTAATTACTGTAAAGAAAGGTCAAAACAACCTATTCCAATTAAGTTAGACCTCTCTATACCATGAAGACTTATATATAATGGAGGTCCTTTAAAATGGCTATAAACAAATTACAGTACCATATTATAATAAATTAAGTTCCGTATATACATTTTTATATTAGTCCTTAAATTATGAATTGCATATATAATTGGATAAAATTAATTCAAATGATAATATACTTTTTAAAAATTGTAATACTTTCCCAATTATAATAATCACACTTATTATATTTGCAAAATGGTAGAAGTGTGGTTCAAAACTGAAAGTACCACCGCCACACCTATTTCTAGCATGAAGTAATTGCATTTCGGTGGTAAAGTGTGGTTGCCGACTTATTTTCACATGCGACGACCATTAGTTTCTGGGGCCTAACACATTTATGATTGACTTGATTGAAGTCTTTGACTTTTTTTTATTGAATTCGTTTACAGATGTCCATAAGCGGTAGTGATCTCTTACCATAAGGTGGACTATATGGTAATTTGGTGCTTTAATTATATTATATAAAAGAAAAGAAAGTGTAATTGAACAATTCATTCACGACTGATATTATATAGTAATAAAATATTTCTAAGCATAAAGGTATTAATAGTTTTGCTGTTGAAAAAAAGGTTAATTTAATCACTACGGCTCATATTCGGACATTTTATTTTACATATTTTATAACGTGATTCAGAAAGGGTTACAGCGCCATCTAGTTGTACCTTAAAAAACGCATTTCCAATAAGTTTAAAATTACGATTCTAAAGAAGTTTCACTTTAAACTCAAATTGAAAGAGTCTACGTATTCCAATTTCCATATTCAAATATTCATTCACCTCTTTCTAACGAATAAGAAACACATACTTTATTGTATTCTGACTCCCAAATAATCATTCTAAGTGTTATCCTTTTAGTGTTCTGAATATTTTACACGCTTCAACTTAGAATTATCATACTAATGCGATTAGATAACCCACTTTCCCTTCCGGAAACGAATTCAGAATAAACATTTTCTCAGTAATTAAATTCGGGTATACACAATGCAACGATATTCGGAGCTGTTTTGTTAATGATGCTATTCGGATCTTATTTAATATTCTGTGGCAGAATTCTAATATTAATGTTCTAGCTCTAGTTGTTTGGTATTAGTGCGGTGTACAAAATAATAAATTGAAGCAAGCAATTTATTTCAAGGATTACTTTGGAATGAAGTGTGTAATTACCCAACTGCGTCGGTAATCGAGCATATGTATGTAGGTTTGTTTGTTTGTATGTATGTCCATGTCTTCGGCACGCGCTACAGTCCAAACAGCTTGACAGATTGTGACAAAAGACGTATCATGAGAACCGTCTCAGTTTGGAAAGTGACATAGGCTATATAATTTTTAAAAATGGTGCCTGCAAATAGTGGAGCGACGACATTTTCCCTTGAGCGCCCAACGGGCTCCACATAGGTGAGTGGCTGGGTCCATCGCACCATCTGGTCTTTACGACGGCATGCGACCACACGTACCGCCGTCCTTCCCGGGATCATCTGGCTAGACGGTTTGAGCTTCCACTCTTGCTACCCGCAACCCCGGGAAGCCCCCTTTTAGTCGCCTTTACAGGCAAGGGATACCAGAGCCCTATTCTTGTTTCGAAACTACAGGGACGATATAAGGTAGCCACTGCTGCAATGACTGTTAATGCTACACAAGAATGCTGCTACTCATCTAGACTTTATCATTTAATCGCCTCTTACGACATCCACGGAAAGAAAGATTAGTACTATTCAAAACCGACGTCGCACGGTAGTCTATTAAATTCAATACATTTAATATAGCAAAGCCCCAACCCTGAATTATAAAAAATAGGTAACCTTAATTCCTTGAGCATCATCGAGATACCGGAGGTTCTATTAAGAGCTTAATCTTAATCTCAAGGATGGTAAGCGAGTCCCTCACCCCACGCTTGTCTAGACTGCCTTTTTAAAGACAGGAAAATGGCTGACATCATTTATCGATGTTCAGTTGACAGCTGGATAAAGGGGCCTGTACACTGTACGGTATGACCTACTTGTGTCGATTTATAAGTTTTATAGGTTAATCTGTAAGGTTGCGGAATGTATGTTTTGAGAGTGTTTGAATGTAAGTATACGTAGATGTATGTATATGTGTGTGTTTAAATCGAATCAATTCGATTAGGGTTTTTAAATTTTGATGATCTGGGAAGCACAGCTGTCGCCATACAGGACGACATGCAGACAGTTTCGGATTTGATCCCCGGTTACACAGATATCTGAATGAGGAATTTGGATTTGTTTTCTGGGTATAGGTGTTTGTGTAATTGTTTTTGTGTGCGTCCATAGCACCCGTAACCCAGAAAAATATGTGTGAAGCTTTCTACAACCTATTTCATGCGTAAATTCTAGTTGTCGAAGTTGAAAAGAAAGTAACGTTCCGGATTTTTTTTAATCCTTTCATTCATTTCAATCCTTTTCCACTTCATTATAAAATTTGATCTCACACGCAAAAAAACTAGAAAACAGTTTTACAATAGTTGTATCGTGAAAATGTACAAAACTTTGAAAATAGAATTTTGAAATAACATCAACACAAATTATTCATAAATTTACTAAACCAGAATTTAATAAATAATAAATATTCTTATCAATTATTCAAATAATTATTATATTTTATAGAATATCGTAGTAATAGAAAATATTTTGGACTTATATCACTACAATTTATTTCATAAATAATAATGATTGTTATTAATTATTCAAATGATTATTATATTTCCATGAAGCTACGCTATACGTGCTTTAGTAAAATTTGGGGCAAAATTTCTGGATGACTGAACCAATGAATGTAGCGTTAAATCTAGGTCATGTGTGATCTCCTTTACGGGACCAATGAGTCTATTCATTTGTCATTATAATGATACCCTTTGACATAATGTTAAAGATGGGTTGAATATTAAATATTAAATATTAAATTTACGATGTAAATGTTACATATTTCCTAATTATTTTGTCTTATACCGCTTCTTTCTCCTGTAATTCTCCAAGTTTTTCCAATAAACTAAAAAAAAGACGGAGAGCAGTGAAATAATATCTTTAGTTTATTTTTAGTTTATTCCCTTAATTTGTGATTTTGCTCCTAAAATTAACTTTTGCACCTTACCTATTCTTATTTATGTTTTTACTTTAACTCCATAACGTAAGGTTATCTGGAAGAAATCACTGTTTAGCAATAAATCCGCCTTTTGAATTGTTTTTAAAATTTGTATTTTTT
This sequence comes from Cecropterus toxeus, assembly GCA_018249875.1. Classification (NCBI taxonomy): domain Eukaryota; kingdom Metazoa; phylum Arthropoda; class Insecta; order Lepidoptera; family Hesperiidae; genus Cecropterus; species Cecropterus toxeus. The sequence goes on along the minus strand of DWNE01001911.1, from coordinate 490 downwards.
CCTTGTTATACTTTTTGAATAAAGAGTATAAGAAATCATTCTCTTCATACTATTATAATATTTAGCTTTATATTGAGCTTTTACTAAATCCACGTTTAGTCCACTTGTAATCTATAATCAAGTTGAAATATTGCACGATCAAATGATTTCAATGATATGTCATTTGTTAGAGTCTGTCGAGCCGTTTGTGCTTTGGCGTGTGCCAAAAAATGTCATATACCCAAAGATATATGATATACATAGATACATATATGCAAACATACATATAAACGCTCAAAAAACATTACCTCCTTCTGACGCAGTCGGGTAAAAATGAGTCATGCTTTTTGTATTGACGACCCGCATGACGGAGCGGTCACCGTACCGGTCTGACACGCAGTGGGTCCCGGGTTCGATCCCCGGCCAGACAAAAATGTAAATGATGAGTTTAGATTTCTGTTCTGGGTCTGGATGTTTGTGTATTCGTCTTTGTGTGTCCATGGCACCCACG
>DWNE01001910.1:0-20330 GCA_018249875.1 Cecropterus toxeus | reverse complement strand
ATGGGCGGCAGTAACCACTTACCATCAGGTGGGCTGCTTGCTCGTTTGCTACTTCATATTTATAAAAAAAAAAAAAACCTAAAAGTGAATTTTATTTGAAGAAGTATACATGCGTAAGGTTCATGGTAGGTGGTCACACCATGGACATTAAATGTATTGCAGGGGTTGTACCTGAAGTTGTTAACAGAAGTATTGCTACTCCTGAGAACTACGGTGTGGATGCCAGCTGACTTAAATATTAGGTATAGTCACATTATGTTTTGGTCAGCTGGCACCCCTTATGACAATTCAATACGCTTGAGTTGCATTAGACTAGTTTGTTTCAAAGAACTTTTTAGTGTACTATTACCATTCAAGGTACTTTCTAAGTACTTCACGAATTCCACAACCTAGATGATGTTATTATATGGATGCACTTGCAAACTTGGTGATTATATAAGGTTTTTTTAAAAAGTAACCTCATAAAGTAACATAGCGCCATTCCCAACAACCACATGTTGAAATATATAATAGTATAGAATATATAATAATTACTACATACCAGCATTAATTTTGTTTGAAATGAACTCCTGTGGTTTCTCCACAAAGCTCTCGATTTGTCCAGTTTCCTTAAAAACCACTACACCATACTTTGAAGGCTCTTCTACCTTTGTTACTACTATAGTTCCTTCCTGAAAATTAAATCAATTATACCAATGAATGTAGCCATCTCAAATAAATGATTACTATTATTGTTATACAAAAATCTATCTAATTATATACAAGGTGCATAGAATATAAGATACATGATGTAAACGTTGCTACTTTTTAACTGCCTATTAAATTGTATGTATAAACTGAAATGAGATATTATTAATACTTATATTTTCATCATATATAAGTAATTACTGATAATCACAGCCTTAAAAAACAAAAGACAATCTATATTTCTAACTCTATCAGGTACATAAAAATATATTTGTTGGCTCAATACTGGTAATATTCATAACAAAACAGACATACCTTTAATTAATGACTGATAATAAAAACCTTTAAATAAAAAGACAGATGATATATGTTAACTGACTATAAAGTACATAATTTGCACATGTGTTAACACAATACTATTTGTTATTTCTCTCACACAACTAATATCTTAGATATATACACAAACCTTTCCATGACTTCTGTGAAATTTAGCTAGTTCTTTGAAGGGAAAGTCACATATGACATCTGAGTTGAGCACAAAGAATGGTTCCGGGCTGGCACTTAGTATATCCCGTGCCAGGGCTAATGGCCCTGCTGTGCCTAACGGCTCCGTCTCATGGGAGAAAGTTAGAGACACTCCGAGTTTGGAGACCTTCTCTGTTAACTCCTTTTCCATATCATCTGCCCTATATGACACTGCAAGAATCACCTGGAATAGTAAAAGGTATAAAAGTATTAAATGATTCAATTATTAAATAATTTTAATTAAACTTTAAAAGGTGGTAAAACCAGTGTAGTTTGACAGGGGAGGTACCACCACCTCACCTATTTCTAGCGTGAAGCAGTTCTTGCATTTCGGTGTAAGGGTGTAGTTGCCAGCTCATCTTAGTCCATGGGAGTAGCACCTGTAGCCATTACAGATGTCCATGGGTGGCAGTAACCACTTACTATCAGGTGAACTGCATGCTCTTTTGAATTAAGCATTATACTGAAGAATAAATAGGTATAGTTAATCAAATGAAATGAAATGTCTTTATTTTGTATAGGCCTATGGGGGCACTTATGAATTGTCAAATACAATATTTTTTCTTACATTACTACTCAGTGGATTTGTCTTTTTTGTAATGCTTTGTATCATTTTAAACAACTTATTTATGACATTGGCAATAAAAAACTAGCTCCAGAATATTGCTTTACATTTGACTAAACATAATTTTTAAGATGTACATTGTTTATATACAATAATTTATACCGAATACATTAAGAAGGTACTGATACAAATTTTTATATCATTAGCAACTGAACTGCTCATCATGACAGAAACCACGCAATAATTTTAGGGCTTTTTAATTTGCTTTAAATATAGCTCAGTCAGACAGTACATAGTGTTTATTTTAATTAACATTGAAGTTCCTTTTCAACACTTAAAGATAATGAAACCGGTAATTTACAGGGCCGACTTGTATGTGACCGCCGCAAAACGCCGGGCGATAAGGAAATGTTGACACTACATATCGCATCGATGGACTTACTTGCGTCACTCCGGCTTCAACCAACGCTTCTATTTGATGAAGCAAGATCGGCTTGTTGGCGAATTCCACGAGCGGCTTCGGTCTGCTCAACGTCAAGGGCCTAAGCCGAGTCCCATACCCACCGACGAGTATGAGAGCTCGAATCTCACCCAATTTCTTATCAGAACCACACATTGTTTATAACACAAACTATTCAGGAAGAAATTTGTTCCGTTGATTTTAAGTTTCCTTTTGACACCGCACAATGCATGAGTGTTCTAGGAATGTCTAGTTCACCTAATACGTGGCGATATGATGCTTTAATAATGCAATTTTACAATTAAAAGATAAAGCTCAGATCAAACTGACAACTGACGAATCAAACAAAACAATTGGAATTTTGACAGCAGCTTCGGACACGTCATATATAAACATGATGTTCGTTCAGAAACTATTTTTTAGATATTTATTTTTGTTAATACATTCAATTACATCTAGACGTGAAATGGTCAGATTTAAATTTATAAGATATTTATTTATAGATTTCAAATATAATCAGTGAACTGTGGCATAAATAAGCGTTATCCGGAGCCCTTATTATGTTTGATAATATAATAATGTGTCACTGTGATTCTGTCTGTGATATCAGCTGTCACTCGATCTTTCATTACGTAATGGCTGGTGGTTTGTCAGTGTCACAAAATTCTTTATAAATTTCCCTTCTAGTTATACAATGGCCGTTCCAGTACGAATTCTCGCTAGGTGTAAAGGTAAATATGTAATTAAAACAATTTAAGTCGCGACAATATGATTCTATGTATAAAATTGATCAGAATCACGAAAACATCGAACTTCCCAACCTGTTCGGTTTTTGTCCTTTTTTTTATAGCTATGAGGATAACCTTCGGATCGATCGAGGTTCGAGAGTACAAAACTTAAAGTAAATATGTTACGATTAAAGCATCACGAGTTAATTTTACGTACTTTCTAATTCAATCTATTCGCAATTGTCGGCCAATGTCGTATTCATTAACCCTGTGTAGCCAAGACCTTCAACTAAAAATATATTTTCATTAGCCGTAATAAGATTGGATAATACCTATGTTTTAGAAAAGTATGTCACTTAATTGCAGAATATGTAACACAGAACTACCACTCCCTAATTTATTGATTATTGAGATGGACTTTGTTCATTAAAATGCTTATTTTGATGTTCTTATCACATCTTTCTTGTTTCGGTTATTTCGTGATAGTACACATTTGTATGATGTCACTGTTATCATTTTTTCTCAATTAATTTCATAAGACATTTATAATCTTAACTACATACGTACAATGCTGTCAGATTATTTTTGTTATTGTACACACAGTGTGTTTATCAGACAATAGATAAAAATGTTATAGTAAATTAAGATGAGTAGTAAAAATAAAAAATGTATGTAGAATATGTGAATGTTAAAAAATACATGAAGAATCAAATTAATTCTAAGAATTTATATTCAGGTAGGCTATAGCACTATTTTGACTAACTGATTACTGTTTATTATTTCCAGGGCTGAAGTTTGGCAATGTCAGATTTTCATCAAGCACTCCCTATGCTGAAACCAGGAAAAACTTGGTTCTGACAAGCGAAACTAAGGTCATTGTGCAGGGGTTCACTGGCAAGCAAGGAACTTTCCACAGCCAGCAGGCTCTCGACTATGGGACTAAAGTTGTCGGTGGTGTGTCACCCAAGAAGGCTGGCACTGAACACCTCGGCAAGCCGGTGTTTGGGACAGTGAGGGAAGCAAAGGAGAAAACTGGAGCTGAAGCCTCTGTGATCTATGTCCCTCCACCAGGGGCTGCTGCAGCGATACTGGAGGCCATTGAAGCAGAGGTGCCGCTCATTGTGTGCATCACAGAAGGTGTTCCTCAACATGTAAGTTGCTTGGCATATTTAGTACAGTGGGAAAAAAAGAGACCTAATGCCATTTTGAGGAAATAAAGAAATGTGTTTATTGGTTTTTATAGCTATGAGGATAAGTTGATTGAGGGAATTTCTAAAAGTGTGCATACTTTAAAGGGATGCAGCTTTTATATTTCTCTTTTTCTAGCACAAAATCATTACTTTTTAATTCATGAGGAGGTAGATAAAAATTATTTAAAATAATTGCAAGTGTTTACATCCTAACTTTTTTTATTTGTTTCCTTAAAACCACTACACTAATCTACACAACATTAATATTAAGGCAAGAATCTTATTGGACTAGATATTCAACCAGGAAATGCAGTTTAGGATAATCAAAGGCAAGTCATGCAGACATGTTTTATGTATGTCTGTACATAGGCCTGATAGATTCCTTATATGTGTCATTGACTACAAAATTGAAAGTAATATTTCTGTTCTATTGCAGTTATTCTTACATAGTATTGGTTGGATACCTCCATTACATGAAAAGGTTTATTAAGTTATGAAATTAAGTTCATATTTTGTTTCTAATTCCACTACAAACTGATAAAATATTATAATCTATCACCAAAATAAGTTTCATTAACTATATATAACTTATAATCTTGCTTTGACTCATGGTTTTAACTGTGGTTAATATATAACCGAAATTCCATTAACCTTTTGTAACCTAAAATTTAAATAAAAATTTTTTTATCTTACACAAACATTGGCGATCCCAATAGCATGAGCGTGCAACACTCGAATTCATGGTTTTTATTCTTTTTCTTAGAAGTTTTTTTTATAAAAAAGGAGCCTAAATTGCTCTTTCTAATATCATTGGTCAGCCAGTAAAAATCCCATTGAAATCGGTCCTGGTATTTCGGAGATTAACCAAAACATACAAACAAAAAATCTTTAGTAATTGTTTATAAATACTGTATATACTTTCATATGCATGAATTAAAAAAAAATACATAAACAGACATTGGCTCACTTAGACATGAGGTGCCCATTTCAGCCTTTGGAGTAGCCATGCATCTGTGATCGACTTCAGATAGAACCCCTGTTTTATGTGAAGTTGCTTACAGATCTCCATGGTCCATGGGTGGCAGTCACACTTACCATCTCATGGACTGGTGGATATGGTGGATTGCATGCTCATTTGCTACTTCAATCTGATAAAAATACATTTGTATAGATGATGTTATATTAACTTAAATCCATAATAACTATTTCCAGGACATGGTCAGAGTTAAGCACGCATTACTGCGACAGAACAAGTCGAGGTTGGTTGGGCCAAATTGCCCCGGCATCATCGCTCCGGAGAAGTGCAAGATTGGCATCATGCCTGCCGCCGTCCACAAGGCGGGCTGCATCGGTGTGGTCTCCCGGTCTGGAACACTGACATATGAAGCTTGCCATCAAACCACCATGGTAATTAAAACACAATTCTGTTAGATTGTTGAATCTCTGTAGATACCGATATAAGTTAGAGAGGATGTCTCTTCATTCAACCTCAGTTTCGTAAGAAAACTATCAAAACATGGCCCTTGGCCTGTCTTTGATAAAAATCTTGGCTTAAGGCTTATTCAAGTGTTTTAAATTTGCATTTTTTTTTACCAATGTTTACTTAAGCATGGGGGAAGGGTTTGGTTTGGTGAGTTTGGTTTACTTTCGATGGTAAAGGGGAGGGCTTGGGATTAAATTTAAATGTCACCTTTATTATGTTACCTCGTGTTCTTTATATATCGTATTTTTATTGCAAGGCTAATAAATATAATTATTGTAGAATATTGCTTAAACATTACAACTTAGTCTTGCCTGATATGAGAACAAATAATGCACTAACAAAGTTTCAAGTCTGTTCATTTAAATACAAATGATGTATGTATGTAATAGGATAATGCATGTTTTACAATGTATATATTATATTTAGCTTTGAAATCACTGCCCAAATATTTCACTCAGATTTTACATTGTAACAACAATCGTATGAACGCCGTGAACGTCGAATTTGACTTCGTATTCTTTTTAGTTTAACACTATTGACAATCGAAAATATTTTAGTAGCAAGCTGTGTCATTTGGGATAGTTTTATTAAGCGATGGACTTACATAGACATATATTATAAGGTATATAGTAATGTATTAAAGCCTCCTTATTACTATAATAATAATAATATTTGCCATTTTTCAGGCGGGTTTGGGACAAACGCTTTGCGTCGGAATCGGTGGTGATCCGTTCAATGGGACAGATTTCATTGATTGTCTGGAAGTATTCTTAAAAGACGCTAATACTAAGGGAATCATTCTTATCGGTGAAATTGGAGGCAATGCAGAGGAATTGGCATCAGAATACCTCACTCAACACAACACAGTAAGTCTATATTCCAATGATGCTTAATTAGACAAGTATTTTAATGTTATGGTAATGCTATATAATATTGTTTTGCTGTTGAAATATTTATCTAAGTTATTATTTTATTTGTCCTCAACAGAGCAAGGTAATGGACTGTCACTGCCCACAGAGGTTTTGTTTGTATATCTTATCTCAAATATTAGTTGTTCATGATTACTTTACTTTATTATCATTAGTGTCATTTTGATTGAGAATGAGTATGATAAAGTTCGCTTTAATATCAATCATTTGGAATGTAATACATTAATTAATATGACATTTATCTCTATTATTACTATCTTTTGCATTTATCTACCTTTAGGCCTACCTCATACATACAATTGTTCAAATAGTTTATTAGTTCTGTGCTTGCATGTCATGATCAAACAGTTTAGTCGAAGTTAATGCGCATACAGTCAATCCCGTCGCTATCGATTTATGTACTAGTTTTCTAATTTCGTTTATTAATCGACCGTTTGTATATAGTCACGTATCGAATGTTTAGTCATATTATCAAATCGCAAACTGTGTGTGTGTTTTTTTAGTTCAGAAATTATCGCGTTGGTTTTATGCGAATACATTTCCAATTATTTTTAACGTACAACTTAAGTTGTTACCCTATTGTTGTGTATATGTGCTAGGCCTTAATCTTCACAGATAGTATAGATTGTTTGACTTATTTCTTCCAGCACATTTCTGAAAACCATAGATGCATTTTGTATGTCTCATTTGAATGCTGTTTGTTTATATTCACTTATTATTTTTAATGATTACAGGGTCAGAAAGCGAAGCCAGTTGTTTCGTTTATCGCCGGATTGACTGCCCCGCCCGGCAGGAGGATGGGCCACGCTGGAGCTATCATCTCCGGCGGTAAAGGTGGCGCCATGGACAAAATCAAAGCTCTTGAGAAAGCCAACGTAATCGTCACCCGATCGCCCGCCAAGATGGGCGTCGAACTTCTCAAAGAGATGAAGCGATTGGAAATCGTTTAAGCAAAATGTAAAGAACAGATTATACCACTGTCGTCTTTACTCTGTATAGACCTTAGTAATTATACCGATGTTATTTATTTCTGATTGTTGTTTCAGTCCTCGAATTTGATAAGGGGCGATTTAGAGGAGATTTGTGACACTGATAACGAGTTCAGTTTTCAATCCAGTTACACAAAGTATTCAACCATCTCGAAATTTTAAGAAAAATCTCAATGTCGTGAAACTTGCACGAAATCATTAGCTTCGCACTCCGGTGTAGTATTAAGCGTGTCGTTGTGTTTGTGTAACTAATATGCTAATAACATTGTAAGTGAAGACATAGTCCAACTTTCCATTTGCTAAGATAAGTTATACAATGTACATTTTCTAATTTTGGATTGTTTTCCTGGCTATGCTTCTTGGTGTTGTATGGTTAAATAAAGATGTAAACAAAATATATGCTTATTACCTCAAAAAGTTTGTATCAATTTGAAATTCAGCAGGGGATAAATAGTCATAATACACATATATCTGTAAATCAAAATTTATTTTCAAGTTACAGTTTACGCCTTCAGAGGCATGGAATAGTTAAAGAACTTATCTTAAAAGAACTTATTTAGTGAGAATATTAGTTATCCAACAAAACTTTGTTGGATTAACTGCCCAATAGATTCTTGTCTAAAACACTAATACTATGAATAAAGATCTACACTGGTATACTTGTTTCTTGTAGGTACACGTTTTTCTTTCAAAATATAGTCCCTTAATGTAGGGGCATTACATCACAAACACTAAAATAGAGTGAGTTTTTTTGTCTAAAATACAACGTTGTTACAAAAGTATTAAAACTGAAAGGTTTGGTTACAAATATTATGGACCTGTATAAGAAATATCTTCCTTATTGTATTTTTGTGCAAATATACTTAGAAAATGCTTAGCCGAAACGAAACATTACTTCAAACTTTACATTAACAAGCACTTCATACATGTTTGTAGAACTTTTGTGAAATCACAGCCTAAACAGTAATAAATAAAAAAATAACAAAAATACATAACAACATTCATTAAGTGAACTAAACAAATAAACCAACACTAGCCAATATTCAGGAATGTTAAATTGACTAATCTCAAATTAAAACGTCATGCAATTTGTCTAACAGTTACTTAATTTTTGATTCGTCAAAAAGTTTTCGCTCGGATAATTTTTTAACGAATAATTTCTACTAAACCACTTTCCTCTGATGTACACATAAGCGTCGACAACGTTACAATTAGTAGTTCACTAAACTGCAAACTGAAAATTGTCATGTTCATCCATTATTACCAGTCCCGGGTGGGGGGGCAAGCGGGGGTCTATGCCCCGGGCAGTAAGTTCAGAGGGCGGCAAATGCGCAACTCATCGTACGATAATTTTACATTGTGTGATATATGTAATATTTTGAGAACACGTTTTTTTTTCTTGGTCGCCAAATATTTTGAGAACACCTCTTTGTACTTCGTGAAAAGCTTTGTATTTAAGGAAGCAAGAAAAAAATTATGATCACCAAATTATGATTGGATATTTGATGGGTGAAATGATGGTACAAAGAAATTTAAGTGGGCAAGCAAGCAAGGGGGGGCATTTTTAAGTTTTTGCCCCCCTAAAGATCCTGTACTGATTTAGTTCATTAAACAAAACAACGTTGTGACAAAAGACAAAGCAACAAAGACAAAACACGTTTGTTAATATTTTCTTTAATGTGGTCAAAGTGATGAGTTTTATGAGTTAAAAACAGGCTCAGGCTAGAAATGCATAGTCGGCAATTGCCAAATGGGTTGTTTTAAACAATGGACGAGAAGCTACCTAACAGAACTAATGCGGCATTCAGAATCGTTGAGATAGTTTACGATAACATTTTTTTACCAATAAAAACTAAGTCACCTCATTACTACAATTCTACAATCCTAAGAGACAAATAGGTACTACTGTCAAATAATATTTATTTTTACCCAATAGGCTATAATAACATAAATATAAGTGACCTTATCAATTCTAAGAATACTAGCATTTAGCAGGTACCACACATTGAGACCTTAGTATAAAAATTTTTAAACTAGCTTTTGGGAGCACATGAGCAGCGCAGGAGATCATTAAAAACAACTGATTATTAATTCTTAATACACATCTAGCTTCGAGAAGTTAAGGTACTTTAGTCGAGTTTTTGAACATCAGATCCTGTATTTGAGAGGTTTTTTGTTTTTAAATATTGAAGTACCAAACAAGCATACGGCTCATTTGATGGCAAGTGGCTTCTGTAGCCCATGAAAATCTGTAAGCAACCACAGATAAGTTCAGTCTTAACTAGGGTTGGCCACAGATGCGTTGCGACTCTTAACTTGCGACTAAGGCTTAACTCTTGGAACGCGTTATTACCGTACCACACCCTTCAGACCAAAACACAGCAGCACTTAACACTGTTGTTATTACGCAGAAATGGGTGCGGTGGTGCTCCGGAGTTGAACCACTACAAGTCTATATAATTGTTGACATCTATGTGTGTTGTGTATCAGTACCCTCGACACAGGAGAAAATCCTAGTGTGGGGCTATGAGTGTATAAAGCGTGTTTTTTTATATAACAACACTATGATAGATTTTGTCACGTTGTATTTCATGCTATATGAATTCCTTTCCAAGTAATTATTATTGTACAACAATGTAACAATTCATTATCGCAGTAAAGCAGAAAATAACGAATTCCATCACGCATATGCTTTGGCTCATGTGCTCCTAAAAGCTTCCAGATTTATATGGTAGTTGCTACCATACAGCTTGCATAGAAATCTATGCATTACAGTCTTTTAAAAACTGCATTCTTTATAAGAATGCAATGCATATAGAAACTAGACGTTACAATTACACTCACAATAAAACTGTTGGGGCCATAGTGTAGCAAGTGTTGGACACAAGCAGTTGTAGCATTTTTAGGAATCTACCCACTGTGTAGTGTTAGTATTTTGCCCATAACTGTAAAAATCGAATGATTATAGTAGGCAGAAAATGTTAAATTTCGACCTTTGTCGGCAAAATAGCATCCTGGATTAATTTTATTAATGATGTTCAAAGTCAATTATCACATGCTATAATTTATATCAATTAACTTCTCACTAGGCAATTTTTCATTAACCATGTGATTCTCTAAAATATGATCATTATGCAGTGGGAGATGTCCTTAATGCTAACATTGTAAGATGAAATAAATGAGACAGAAAGGCAAAAAAACAAACGATTAATGCTAAAATACAACTATTAACTAACCAATGGATTAAACATCTTCAAATCTTAAACATAATGTATGACATAAGAGTGGAAATATTGAGAAGAATTTGATCTGTAGTATTATACAGATTATACATCATGCTGAAGTTACCACCTGTCCCTGCCTCTCCCTCGGCCTCTTCCACGGCCACGGAAACCACCTCCACCACGATCAGATCTTTCTCTACGTAATTTCATGGCTTCAAAACGTTCAGCCATTTGGTCCAACTCATGGGGTACTTCCTGATTTGCTTCCTCTAAGATTTTGATAAGCTCAGCTGCATGAGCCCAATCATTTCTTGCAATGAAGGAGAGAGCTATCCCAGTCTTGCCTGCTCTGCCAGTTCTGCCAACACGGTGTACATACTCCTCAATGTGGCGTGGGAAGTCAAAATTCACAACATGAGTGAGATCCTTAATGTCAATGCCCCTGGAGGCTACATCTGTGGCCACAAGGATATTGACGGTACCATCAACCATTTCCTCTAGTGCAGCTTCACGGTCACTTTGGTCGCGGTCACCATGTAGTGATTGACATTCAATACCCTTTAAGCAGAGTTCTGTTGTTATATGTGTAGCAGTAGCTTTCTTTCCGCAAAAAATTATAACTTTATCGGTGGGTTCCATGTTTAATAGAAAGTCAAGTAAGGCGGCTTCCTTCTCATCTTCTTCAACAAATTGTATTTTCTGAGTGACCGTATGGACTGCAGCGAGATCCAGTGAACCGACATTAACTTGGATAGGGTCTTTCATGTAGGTCTCAGCAAGGCGCCGCACACCTGTAGGCCAGGTAGCTGAAGTCATGACAGTCTGCCTATCGGGTCTGACGTCAAATAATGATTTTCTGATTTGCGGCTCAAAACCCATATCTAGCATTCTGTCTGCTTCATCCAAAACAATATATGAGAAATTTATGACATTAACATGTCCTGCCAGCACCAGATCATTCAATCTCCCTGGGGTAGCAATTACAATATCCACACCCTTGGCCACAACTTTAATTTGCATCTTACGGTCACCTCCCCCATAAAGGCAAACAGATTTTATGCCTCTGTACTGGTACTTGGACACTTCCTTGTCGATTTGCAAGGCAAGTTCTCTGGTCGGTGCTAAGATGAGAACTGTTGGCCCATCTCTCTCCTCACGTGGTATGGTCTGCCCCTCAATATGTATAAGAGCTGGTAAAAGAAATGCTAGAGTTTTACCCGTTCCAGTCTGTGCGATGCCTATCATATCCTCACCGCTAAGAAGAATTGGCCATGCCTGGCTTTGAATAGGTGATGGTTGTGTAAATTCCTGTTTGTATATCTCTTCCAGGATCTCGGGATAGTCTTTAAATGCTTGTTCAAATGTCAATACTGGATTAGGTATTGGCTTTAGACCAGGTTTATTATCAAATGTTCTTTTCACTTGTATATCATTATTAGCTTTACGCCAACGCCATACTTCATCAACATTCATTGCCTTGATCTCAGGGTCTTCCTTGTAGAAATCTTTAATAATAGGTGGTAATTTCTTGTACCTATCTTGTTGACGTTCTTCATAAAATGCGTTGAGTTTATTCCAGTCCAAAACTTCAACGCCGTCACTGTTTTGTTTCAAAAAGTCTGCAGAGCCGCTGCTTTCATTGCTCGTGTTGAGTGCCGCCCTCGGGGCAGGTTTGCGGTCTTGCGTCAATTCGATTATCATGCTCTCAACCTTAGATATTGCTTCGTCGGTGCCGTAAAGCGTTAAGTTAGTTTCGGCACCACTAGAATCTCCAATTTTGATTTTAGCTTCAGTCTCATATTCGAGATCTCGTATTTTTGATCCTCCTTTGCCTATAACTCGCCCGACCATCTGTGAAGAGATCTGCATAACTTTTTTATTTCCATTTTCTTGAACAGCGGTATTACGCCGGTTATCGCCATTTCCGCCGCCCCGAGATCTCCAATTCGAATCATTGTGCTGTCCTCTCGACGCGCCTCTCGGATTTCCTCTGCCGGTACTTGGGCGGTAAATTTTACTTGTCGTAGTTGCACGAGTTGCAGGTCTTTGAGGTTGAACTACCTGGACCGGCTCGTTCTCATCCCAATCTTCTTCACAGTCGACCATTTTAGAAAATCAGACGCCTTACACTTGATTTCGCAAAATATTAGACGTTATGCACTGAAGTATATAGTTATAGTCTATGTTTAGTACCTTTACAATTCAATATTTAATAAGTTAGATGTTAATTTACTACCCGAATGCTATATAAAATGTTATTGCATTGATAATGGCAAAACAAACATGCCGGCTCCTTCGGCTGCTGAATTTTGCTTAGTCTGTGGTTTGACCAAAGAGTAATGATAACTGGCCAAAGAGTTAAGACCAAAAAACATGGACGTATTTACTATTATACGGCCATGCGAAAGAATACTATTTTTTACTCTGTGGTCAATCCTCTGAGTTTGGTTTATTCTATAGTGTTACCATGTTAGTAAGCAGACTTTAACTCCTGAAACAGGATCGACCTTAACAAACACAAATATTAGCAACTAGCTAAAACCTTATTCATTCGCGCAGAATAGAATACAAATGTGATAATAACGCTTAACGCTTAATAATAACGCTTTCTACACTCATAGCCCCATACTAGGATTTTTTCATGTGTTGTGGGTGCCATAGACACCCACAAAGACGAATACACAAACATCCTAACTTAGGACAGAAATCTAATAATCATGATTTAGATGTCTTTCTGGCCGGGGATTAAACCCGGAAACCACTGCCTATCAGATCGGTATGGCGACCGCTCCGCCACGCGGATCGTCATAATGTAAATACAATAAAATAATAATATTTTGCTATAGTACATATTTGACGCTCTGTTAAAAAAATTAAGTTTATATCTATTACAATTCAAGATATACAATCATAAATTATTATAGATGGGCGGACAGCGTAGTCTATCTAATAAAATTCCATTGTTATCTTTTACGTACTAAATCCTGATGATGATGGTAGTTATTGATAATAACAAAGTTTTCTTCTATTAAAAAGTATGTATAAGTTAGGCGATAACGATTGTCTAAAGTTGACAAGTCATTTACGTAATATTTGTATACTCTTTATCATTTACTAATCTGTTCTCGCCTTGACATGCGGCTCGCACTTTACTACAAGCAAAGAGGGTCGAGTCGAAGAGTCAGTCAGACTGACAGCATTGAGCATTCAAAGAAAGAAAGAGATAATAGTTTTAAAGTTTAATAAATTAGAAAGAGCAAGAGGACTGGAGGAGCGAGTACATTCATGAATTGATGAATTCATAAATTGTTCATTTATTTGAGCGACGAGTCGAGGCATTGTCTTGTCTTACAAATTAATGAATAAAATTCTTAACAAAAATGATGAAGGTGTGGTTCATATAAAAATGTACGTCTCGTCTTCACAGTGACGAGCTCGCACCAAAATTTTGCCGTTCCGACGAGTAAATTGAGGGTCGGTCTTATAAAATACAATGCTTGCCTCCATTGCGGTTCGTTGAAAAGAAAACATTTCGTTAGTTTTGTGTGAATATCTCGGTGCGCGGGTTGTTTTTTGAGCAAAATGAGCAACTGGGCCAGGCGGATGCATCGTCGGGCAGCTACATTGAGCAATGTGGTTACATCCTGCGGTCATCCCAACTCCTTGCCGTATCCGCGGAGGCTTGAAAAAGTGAAGTTTGGTGTGCCTTTACACGAAGTTTGTAAGGACGATATACCGGGACCGTTACTAGTTAGTACTACTTCTTGTTAGTTAGTGTTGGGTTATTTGAAAGTGATAATTGAGGTATTGTGGTGTTTAGGTGCTGATACTAAAGTTGAACAAGGAGGCACCGCTACGGCGCGATGTTTTCCGCGCACCCGGCCACCAAGGTGCCATGAAGAAGTTGATCCACTTCCTGCAAACCGGCAGACTCGTCAATGTAGACAACTATTCTGTGTACACCATTGCGAGTGTGTTAAAAAAGTTTCTGAGGTAAATATTATCCACTGAACGTAAATATTATGATACGAATATTTTATAAATGTTTGTCATTTATTTTTTCGTAAAATCAATAGCACTATTTAACAACTGGTACTTTTAGTAGCAGTTTTCCGAAATACTGTAGATTTACTTCATTGTCCTGTCTCTCCAAACAAATTCCATACTTCCAAGGGCTTGATGAAGTAGACTTGGTGATAAAAGTTAAATAGTTTATCCAACTTAATCTTCTAGTAAACTTTATCCTATTGGAACTTAGTAATAATGTACATGGAGTGTTGTGATTCTCTCATTTATTGTCTTCTTCCTGAACAACAGTCTTCTTTGAAAATGAATAGGTTTTTAGGCTACAGAGTAGATATTATACATTTGATAATGTTATAGAGACCTAAGTTCTCTATAACATGCGAAGAACTTTACTGTGTTCTCACATTACAAAATAAATTAGTAGCAGATGTGTGTGATTGACTTTTATAATGAAAGTTAAAAAATTCTACAATAAAAAAAATTGTTGAGTATATCTGATTTTCAGGGCTTTCATTATCACCACTATTTCGTCATTTTATTGATTGTTTTATTGAACTGCAATGGTTAATTTCTGCAGTTTAAATTCTTGCAAGAAACTTAAATAACAGAAGGAAAAAATCTAGGTGATGGGCAGATATATATTCCTGTGTAATTGTGGCATCCAATGTGCATGCCAAATACAATGACTTTTGTCAAAATGCCCCATAAGGAAGGCATATGTCCAGCTGATTTCCTTTAAAGGCTAATTGATGATGAGCTTTATATTAGGTATCCGTTATATTAGCTTTACTTGTATGTATGTATTGTAATCTTTGAATGTATATATGTAACAGAACTTTTACCCACTTTATTTACTTATTTGTATATGTTGGAGTTGCATTAGTCGAATCCCAAATACTATAAGTGAATCCCAGGACCTCACAGTTTACCCTGAATGTATATAACCTTTGTGTGGAAATTATGCATTTGTTATACCCTTAATTTTGCCACTGCACCTTGTATTATGTATTGTAAAAGTTATTATTTTTAATCATTAGGAAAATTCCTGGAGGAGTATTTGGCAGGGATGGTGAGATGCAGCTCTTTGCTGCTGTGGAGTTGCCCGCAGATCAACAAGTAGATGCAATTAGGAGGTATAGTTATTTTTTTTTATTTTTATATCATCTATTTATGAAAGGAGTTGAGTATGGTATGAAGAAAATACTCTTTATTAGTTTATCAATTTTCTCAGCTGCCATTCCCACCATAGTCTTGCCTGTGTTATCTGCTCAGATTTAAAAGGTATAAAGATATTGTATTTACATGCGAGCTTTTTCCCGTAGGTCAGCTTGCTTGGGTCATGTACCATGGTACAAAGTATCCCATTTATTAATCCAGGCCATAAACTATCAGTGTGCCAAATTTCATCCAAATCCAATCAGAAGTTTTTTCGTAAAATGGTACAAGAACGAGTAAAGAGTAAAGAACATATACATCCTCAGAAACATTCGCATTTATAATAGTAACATTTGTAATTCCAACTAGTACTTATGTGTAAATCATATTCGGTATTGACCTAACAAAACACTTCCATTTCGAGTTGGTTATGAATTGTAACATAGACTTTTGGTAATAAGTCGCTTCCTGCACTCACGGCTCCACACTAAGATTTTCTCCCGTGTCGTGGGTGCCATGGACACACACCCAGACCCAGAACAGAAATATAAACTCATCATTCAGATGCCTGTCTGGCCGGGGATCGAACCCGGGACCCACTCGAACCGCTCGACCACGCGGGTCGTCAAGCTTTTCAAGTGCCGGATTATACGAGAACAACTCTTTACCCGACTGCGTCAGAAGGGTATTGTTTTGCGAGCGTATGTATATATGTATGTATGTATGTTTGTTTGTCTGTATGTCAATTTCTTTAGCATGCGCTACAGCCAAAACTGCTTGACGGATTGTAACTTGTGACATGTCATTAGAAACATCTCTGTTTGCATAGAGGCATAGGTTATATAATTTTTAAAATGGTGCCTGGAAATAAAGGAAAAAGGGGGCGAGGGAAGATTTTTTTACTATTACTAAGCTCCCAGGCCACTAGATTTTTCAAACACTTCCAACAAATATTCCTATCCATTTGCACATTAACTCGACAAGTCATATCAAACTGCTTAAAATAAAAAAAATTGTTGCTCATAATGATATATAAATATTTAGATTGGTATATTTACTAGCTTCCATTTGATGCCCATATTGTCGTAACAGTAAATAAAATTGTCCTTCCCCCTTTTTCCCATATTTCCAGGCGCCATTTTAAAAATTATATAGCCTAAATCACTTTCCAAACTGAGACGATTTTGATGATATTTTATACGTCACAACTGTCATGCCGTTCGGGCTGTAGCGCGTGCCAAAGAAATGGACATACATACGCTCGAAAAAAATACCCTTCTTTCGATGCAGTCGGATAAAAATTCATGCAGTAAATTTTGTAATTACGTTTCGAGACTTTCTTTTAATACGTAGACGATATGATAGTGACGTAACACTAACCATAGATAATTGCAAATTATAATCTTTTAAAATGGCAAACCATTTACATATTGTAGTTTACCAAAACTTAGGCTATAAAGTATAACTTATTATTTTACAACTATAATACAAGTTTAGGTGTTACCTGTGACTGCAGCCAAGCCTAGAGCCAACAACAACAACGTCTTCATTTTCAGATTTTGACCAACTGTAGATGCCTCACTGCCACATGCAAGCTATATATATGAAATACATATCAGTGAATTTACAATAGCAATAAATTATATAGATACTACTTGTCCACGCTAAGTTTGCAAATCACAGGAATCCCCCCTCACCGCACCACTCAGTCGCCCTTAATGTACTTAAAGTATCAATGACAACGTAATCGCCGTAAACGCGTGAAAATATTATTGGGTTGGAGGGAAAGTTCTGTCGTATTTTAAGTAGGTCGGTATTTTTTCGTATAAATTAAAAAATCATATAGCTAGTGAGTCGTTTGGATTTTTTTTTGTTTTTTTACCTGCTGTTTAATATAAAAGGGGTTCTATTTTACCGTTCATCATTTTCTCGTGTAATTTTAAGTGAAAAGCATGTGAGTAGATAAAGTGATTTTACGACACTGCTTTTTGTATGAATTCCAAAAAAATTTGCAACGCATCGGTTGCACGTAAAAAATTATATGCCTTATTTTGAAAAGATATTGTGAATATTCGAATTTATTGAAGATGGTTTAGCAAATTTCCTTCCGGGGGATATGATCCTCCAAGAAAGTGATCGATCTCGACGACCATCCAAGATCGATAATGATATTATGTGATCCATGTTGGAAAATGATCCAGTTTAATAAGTCAAGAAATTGCAGAAGAGTTTGGCATTCATGATACAACCTTTGGAGATGACATTAAATTTCTTGGGTTTATGTTATAGCAAAGTGTTTGAGTATCACATGAATTAACGGAAAAGAATTTGTTTGATCGTGAAAGGATGTGTTGTCACAACTGACTAGAGATACCGTGGAGTCGGTTTTGGACAAGCTGATTACTGGTGATGAAAAGTGGATTCTTTACGAGAATATTCAGAAAGAAATTAGTAACCCAGTAACCCAGGAACATCATCAGTAACAGTTCCAAAACCAAATATCTATCAACGAAAAGTACTGCATTGTTTGTGGTGGGACAGGAAAGACCAAGTGTACTACAAGTTAATGAAATAGAGAAAAAGCATCAACGCGGGTCTGTACTGCAATCTGCTGGATAATTGAAATCAGCTATCAGAGAAAAAAGGCCAGCATTAGCGTCCAGAAACGGAATGCAATGGAGCATCCATTGCACCATTGCAGTACTGCAATGGTGCAACAACAAAAACTGAATGAGTTAGGATGGGGAGTCCTTAGCCACCCACTATATTCACCTGATATGGCACCTTCTGATTATTACCTGTTCAGATTTCTGCAATATTAAAGATCTTGAAGGTTATTTAAATGAAAAAAAAAACCTGTTTATACATAATACCTAAATATGTGATTTTTATTACAAAAATGTTTCTAATTCGTACCACAAATAATTTATATTTTTCAAACGTGTTTTTTTTTTTTTAATTTTGCTGACGCTACTACATGTTCGTGGTCACGTCGACAGCGGCAAACTTAGCCCGAACAGATAGTATATTAATGATAAACTGACCGGATGTATAGACAATAAAGATTAACGCCAAATAATTCTGGTGTTAAGAGGCTTACAGGCCTCGCAGATCGAAAATAAGTGTTTCTCAATCTTTTTCATAGCACGACACCATCTTCGTATGTGAGAATTTTTGCGATCCCCTTCTCATCGTTGAATGAAACTGTATTTTATTGTATACCAGAAATCAAATACCTACTGAATGTTTGTTAATTTTCATAATCAGTTAATGCAATTTCGTCCGCACACAAGTTGTTCCAAAATAACTGAAACATTTAAGCCCCTTAGGGGTTGAATTCTAAAATATTCTTTATTAGAGCGGGTATCGACATCAAAAATTGATCAAATTACAGTTAGTCGTGTCACTTTTACATGTTAAACCAGCACACTCATTGAAATATCTCATTATAAATAGAAAACCAAATAACATTTTCAAAATAATTAATAATTGGCGGATTTTCAAACTAGTTTACAAGCCCAAAGAGAAGCAGTGACTTCATAAGTGATTTTAACAAATCATGCACTATTATAACAGTAGTATCAAAGTATTAATATACTTTGGTAGCAGATATATAGCTGCTATAATAACAAATACTAAAATTAAAACGTTCTAATATGGTGGAATCTCGCCGGTGGCCGAGTAAGGCTTGCATTTTGCCAATTATTCCTTGTTATTGAGATAACGCGACGCCCCGTATAGACTCTCTAGAGGATCTCACACACTTTGAAGTACACTGGTATAATGTAGGTAAGAACGACGTACAAGTTAAGTAGTATCAGACGCGGTCGGGAGATGGACGGGTACAAGCGACATTCACGCGTATTTTCGTGACAAGAATTTTTGGGTAAACCGTACGGAGCCATACATATCTATGGTAGCATGTAGTCTTGTTTAAATAGTGTTTATGGAATTTTATTTTATTTCTATTTATCTTACGTATGTTTTAATGTACACATAAAATATTTGAATTTTTTCTCATGTCAAGTCATTCTTGGTGTTAGTATCATAGTAGTTGACTAAGAGACAAAATCCGCAAAATGGTTTTTTATCATATTGAAGCAGCAGGTAGGCCACCTTTTGGTTGTCCCTGTAGTTCCGGGTCCAGAATAGGGCTACGATATCCCCTGCCTATCGTATGAGGCGACTAAACGGGGGCTTCCAGGTAGCGGGTGGTAATGGAGGGAGCTCGAGCCGCCCAAGCAAGCGACCCTGAGAAGAACGGTGGCATGTGTGGTCGCATATCATCGTATACACCTGAAGACACGGTGAGAGTAAATGCTCGCCGGGAAAGGGCCCGGAAAGGAGCATCGCGTTCCTCCGAGTGACA
>DWNE01001909.1:0-20333 GCA_018249875.1 Cecropterus toxeus | reverse complement strand
TGAAAATTATTTTCTACTTTTTAGTTCAGTTAGCAATAAAAGCGTGTTTTTTTAGTTTTTTAAACTATTATTTATTTCTTTGACAGTTCTTAAATGTACGTAAGTTACCTTCCCTAGATAAATGCCTTTATCGGAATACGTTTCACTAAACTTATACTATTTTAATTTATCTTTGTCTTGTACAACATGTTAACCCGTAATTGGTCGTAAACTGTGGCTCCTAAAAATAAATACTTATTCAGTTTTTTATTTATTTAAAAGAAGTCCAAAAAACATCATAATTCTTACGCTTACTACTTTTTATCCGAAGAGTTAAGTAAGGAGAGAAATAGAAAAATAGTAGCAGAAGTTTTTATGGAGTTCGAACGTTTTCTAAGATTTAGGTACACTAAATCTATAGAATAAATAATATTATATTAAAAAAAAACTGTTACTATAAAATCTCGATACAGTTTCCATTGATTATTTATACATTCCTTAAGTTGATCGCAGAGTTTTCGAAATTACTGGTATGAGTAAAGGTTCACTCGTACCTACCTCAATTTAAAAAATCATAGGTACAATAAATTTGTAAATCTGTCATGGTGCTGGCCGTTTCGCTGCTCGCCCACCGCTGGTTTCCGGGCGCAGTCGTATGTTTTTTGTTAACCATCTGTCGTTACGCAGGTGTCGTTTTACATACTAAGCAGGTGATTTCAATACTTTCTTACTGTCTATACAGCCTACTGGGTATCATTTGGTGAGCAGCTGCCATTTAATCTTCTGAAACAGATTGCTTGTCCACTAAAAGGCGTTTTTTCGGTGGTAATCAAAGCTTCACATGCACGATATTAATTTAAAGCACCTGCCACTTCTCTGTTTCCACTTTGTATATATATGCACATAGAAAGTTGAAATTCAATTTGGTCGTCAATGTTCATAAGTTAACAAGGTATCAAATTGTCAATTTTGTGGTTTGCAGTGGTTTGGCTGAAACTTAAAACAATAACAATTACAATACAATACAATACTATCTTAACACTTCCTGTAAATGTATATTCTCATCCTTAATATTATTATTCCGAAAACCAATTAATTTTCCTGTTTATGAGGACGGGACAAGAAACTTATCAGGTCAAGTGTCTTAGCGTGCTAAATGATGTTCGAAAATAACTTAAATTTTATATAGGTATATTGTGTTTATTTACCATTTTTTTTTATAAATATGAAGTAGCAAACGAGCAAGCAGCCCACCTGATGGTAAGTGGTTACTGCCGCCCATGGACATTTGTAAGTAACTTCATATAAAACAGGGGTTCTATATGAAGTCCATCACAGATGCGTTGCTACTCCCGAGGACTGAGATGGTCGCCTCATATAAAAGTGAGCCGTTTATTTACCTACTTAAAATGCAGTTAGAATCTGTGTGTATCGATGCATATAACATGTTACATATTGGCCATTGTCTCGATTTTTACGCTTCATTAGACAGCAGTGGGAAAGGAATATATTAGCGCTTCGGAAATAGCATTAACTACAAAGAGGTTTCGTAAATAAAACCTTAGTAAGCTTAGATAACATTATTGAAGAATAAATCTAGCAATAAATAATTAATCAATGAAAAGGTCCTAACTTAAGTGATCTGTGTACAAAAATCTTAACCAATTGCATATATATCGAGTTCGATTCTGGTTTTGGTACCTCTAAGGACTTACCTTTACTTTAATTGTAATCAATTTATAGTAGAAAGCTCTAATATTTCTAAAAAAATCAATTGCGGTTGTATGGAAATCTGTGTGAACGGTGCATCATATTCACGTCTATAAAATGTAATAATATAAAAATATGATTCACCGTGTGTATTGATGGTAAATTTATTTTAACTCTCAGAATTAATTTGTGTTTTCTGTGGACGTCGTATTGTCCACCGGATCGTGGAAGAGTAAAAAATATTGTAACTGACAATACACGAAATGCCGTTTGAATTATATTTAAAATACAAAATAAATATTAAAACTACCTAAAATACCATTTTGTGTTATTTTAATAAAGATAATTTAAATCAAATAGGAACATATGTTGTAGATAGTAGTATATTATTTTTACATATTATTCATCCGCTAAACTGTTATCTGGTGACTTTTTTATATTATAATATGTTACACTAATTATTCGGACGTTTATCTCAATTTGGTAGCAACATTTGACAGGAAACGCGGTTATCTTAATGTCACCTACCGTGTCCTGCATTTCCTCCCGTTGTTTACCACTCAATTGATTTCAATTATGTACCCATTAAATTGGACCACACTTGCCGTATTATGCCTTATACCAAAAATATTATTTAGTTAATTATTTTATATTATTATAAATTGAACCATACTTGTCGTATTATGTCTTATACCCAAAATATTATTTAGTTAATTATTTGACGATAATTTAAAATTAAGTTTATTATGAAGCACGTAATTATATGATACTAGATGAAGTACCCTTCCTTCGCTACGTGACAAAAAAATGTTACTCGCTAATCGTTGGAAGTATATGAAGAGTGTTAAGGGCCTTCCGAATAGAAAATTAAATGTTAATCTCAGTATAGAATACTAGCTGCGCCACGCGGTTTCACCTGCTGCTACATAAGAAATTACAAACAAACATACATATTATATAGCCTATAGCCTTCTCCAAGTAATGTACAATTTAACACAAAAATATTTTTTTCAATTCGAACCAGTAGTTCCTGAGATTAGCGCGTTCAACCAAACAAACTACTGCTTTATAATATTAAGAATAGATATATAGAAATAGTACATAGTAGTAGAATTGAAACCAACGGGTGTAGTGACGTCGCTAAAATGGTAGCAATCTTGAAATAGCGAAAAATATAGAAATCAAAAGTAGCGTATTGGCTGACCAGTTAAATAAGCTACATCCATGCAAAATTTCATTTAAATGGGATCAGTGGTTCTTGCGTGATTGAGTAACATACAGACTCACACTAGTTTGATAGACACGTAGATTGCCTTTTATATATAGTTTAATTGAGATATAATTTGCAAGTTCTGCCATTTTAATAATTAAAGACAACGAGACGGTTTAAACATAAACCATAATAATTTACGATTGAAACAACTAAACTTTAAGCGGCACAGGGACGTGATAGTTCAAATATGTAACTTAATTTAGATAGATTTCGATTGACGATAAAATATAAAGTAACACCGTACTATTTATTTATGTAACCATATAGTATTGTTTTATATTTATTGCTCTTGTTTCTATAAAATATTTATATAAAAGACGTATCAGTCGTTCGAGTCTCTTTATTTGTATAGATATGAAATAAACTATTTTTATAATTAATTTTAAAAGTATGGCTGAGTTAATGAAACAAAACAGGAACCAATATGTGGACACTGATAAATTAGTTCATTAGCTTCTAGACCATTGTGGTCTCCGCGCGTCTCAGAGAAGGGGCACTGACTCACCGTTCGATTCATCGACGACTAGTTAGTTGTTATTAAGAGGCTGTTTAGGGGTTTACGTGCATTATGCTAATATTGTATTGTTAGTTACTAATAATGTTATAGAGATATTAGTGTATCTACCCCTTTAATTTATATAGAAGCGAAAGAATTAATCAGCAGAATAATTTGTTATTAATCCCCAGAGCCTAAATTACTTAGAACCGTACCATTTTACACAAAAGGTCCATCATATAATGTTCTAGATACACACCATACAGATTAAACCTCTCAGGAAGTTAATTATTTATCTGCGCATATAAAGTCGCGGATAATTTCAAACATTTTTGATATGTGAGTTAATATAGTTTTATCGTTACAATTACTCTAATTTCAATTGATAGCGGCTTTAGTTATAACATACTTATCTATATTCAAATATAAGCATTCGTAATTAGTACAAATTACTTATTACACAAACCGCGTTCTAGAAGTTCTAGTTAGCAGTAAATGTGATTTAATTCCAGCAGAACTTTAAACATTTTAGTATTGAATGGGGCTAAAAATAAACTTGTAAAAGTTGAAATCCGCGCCAACCAGCGCTAAGTATTTCAAGAATACACAAACCTTATGCAGCGGAGCGCTTTATGCATAATTGAAACACGCGGTTAAAGTTACCACATAGCAAACATAAGTAAGCGTAAAAAGGTAGTGATTTTGACCTTTTAATATATCCACAGGCCATTTAAATGGTAACGTTAAACAGATAGCGTGGTCGTGACCTTGTGGTGGTGAACGGATCGGGAGTACCCAGGCCTGGTGCAAGCGGAGCCTCGTCACGACTTATGCTAATAACGGTTATGTTATTGTGCCAGCCGCTATATAATTTAACTAGCTGTGCCACGCAGATCACCCGCGTTTATTGGAGAACAATCTATTAAAAAACAAATAAACATAGCGTGATATTATATAGTCTAAAGCCTTCCACGATAAATTTACTATTCCACACTCAAATAATTGTTCATTTCGAACCAGTAGTTCCTGAGATAAGCGCGTTCATCCAAATAAACTCTACTGCTTTATAATATTAGTATAGATTTTATATAATTTGAGTAGTGATAGCCTAATGGTTAAACCAGGCATCTCAATCGAGGGTCCGAGGTTCGATTTCCAGGCACACACCACTGATTTTTCTAAAATTATGTGCGTATTAGAATTTAATTATCACTGCTTTACGGTGAAGGAACACATCGCGAGGAAACCTACACATCTGAGAATTATCTGAAAAAAAAGAGTTCTCAAAGGTGTGTGAAGTCTACCAATTCCCACTTGGCTAGCGCGGTGGACTATCCTAAAACTCTCTAATTCTGAGAGAAGAGCCGTGCCCAGCAGTGGGACAATAATGGGTTAACGATGCTGTATTATAATTTCGTTTGTTGTGTTCAATAACGCACCTCAATGTGATTTAATTTAGAAACACTAGTAATGTCACACACACAGTAAGTACACTACAAAGATAACTACTTGGGTTGTATATCAGTTTTATATACTCACTCGTATCGGTCGTGTGACTGCATCCGCTTGAGATTTGACGTAATATAACCTTTGCGTAGTAAAATTGTATAATTATAACCTTGTTTAAGTGGTTCACTGTACATAGAGATCACGTCATTTTTACTTTAGGCTTTTTAGTTACGGATCTATAAAAACAAAATATTGAAGTGTTTTAGTTCTGTTCTGTTGTTTTGTTTGTGTAGACTTAACAATTACTACCAGGGCTTTACGCCTTCTAGCGTGAAAAAGTACTTGTGACTTTGAAAATGGGTGTGGATGCCTTGTTAGTTACTTATGAGGTAATTTCGTCTTATCGAATTCATCCCTATGGAGTTCATTACAGGTAGAATCCTCATCCACTACCTCGATCCTCAAAATCCCTTTATATTTATCGTACATCCTCCATATATTTTAGTTCCATAAACTTGTCGTACTTGAAATTGTCAAGCGACTCACGACGGTCTTTTATCTAGACATCGGCTGCAGCATCCGTATAGTACAAATGATTGCACAACTTACCTACTTCTACAAGTACAGTTCGTAACTCAACAAGCAATTATGCATACGAGAAATTTTGAGAGTATAAGTCTGAGTGGCTCTTTGTCCTAACTTGGGTTTCAACTTGGAGTCGATGGTTGCCTACTATACCTATACCTAAAACAGTTTTAGCGCAAAACGCAGTTCTATTTCGATCTAAATGTAGACGCCATTTGGGACTAATCTTTGAGAATTCTTGAGCTGACTGGATTGAACCGTGCTGCTTGTGTGCTACTTCTATAAAAAAACCGTGTTCAAATATTTGTACATACAAAAAATACGGGTATTCTCATCATCTATGTATGTAGATAAATTGACTACTTTACTTTTATATCTTGTTTTGCTATTGCCTAAAGTATTGTTCTGACCAAGTTAAGAGAGTTTACTAAGTAAAACCCTTTATGGTTCGACTCTGAAAGTACCATTTAGGATTTACGTATTACTGCCAAAATTATTAAACGCTACTATTCTTGTATGAAGCCACACTCTTCAGAAAAACACACTTATCCGAGGCTTTGCAACAAAATCGGCAGGGATAGCAAAGAATCCGTGATCGACCTTAGGCTGTGTGTATTCTATTTTTTTCTGGGATCTATTTCAGATCTCCATGAGCAGTTGCCACGTACCATCAGGTGGAGTGCATGATCGTTTGCTATTTCTTATAAATATAGAGGGTGGATTACATATATGAGCAACGATCGACTGTCCTTATGTAAATCAGTTACAGATGTCCGTGAACTAATTGCTCGTTTGCCATTTCTACAAAGAAGTACGCATGTACAGCCGCACACACAAGAATATTTGAGAGTTTAAGCCCAAGTGGCTTTGTCTCAACATCGGTCTCAGCGTCTGTGTAGCGTAGCAAATCGTTATTGCACAACTCCGCGGCAACCTCTGAGGCTCTGAACACGTTCCGCCGCCCCCGGCTCGCTTTGTTTGCATCATTTCGAATTCGTTCCCGTTTGTCTCAGCCTCTACTTGTTTGCGCCTTTGCATGGCCCTATAGTGTTTCTATTTCTTAAACTCGGGTTTTATTGTTACGTGACGGAGTACTCCAGTACTGTGCACTCGTGCCAAATACTTTAAGTTTTATCGCTATGGTAATAATTGGCTAAGCGTCGCGGTTTGACCGTGTTTAAAAATGTAACATGACTTTAAATTGTAATACCTTTTAATAAAGTAGACGGATATGAACAAAATGGTACCTCAAAGTATGGACTATGATTATAAAAATCGAATTAATGGAAATCAATTTCAACAGTTTTGGTTTAATACGACGCTATAATAGTATATTTGGAGTCCTCCGAACATTTTTTTCATTTATTTGAAATATTTGCAATATAAAGATAAGCGCGACTTTCGTTTTTATATGTAAGGATAACAGAGTATTGAATAACGGGAACTTGCCGCTAAACATGTTTTAAGAGTAATTTAAGAAGCACGTACTTATCTCGTTGCAACTTGTGGTTGTGGTCGGTTAATGTAATAATATGTGCAGCAGATGTACCGAAGGTTTTACCTTAATCACTTTATATGTGGGTTTTGTATTCATGTTATTGTATTAATTTTCCTTTGAACAGTCATTATTTTACTGTTTGGTATCAACTGACCTATCTTTAATGACCTGCTTTGCGACGCCGTATCAGTCTAACACGCAGTGGACTCCAGGTTCGATCCTCGGCCAGGCAGACCTGAATCTTCAGGTTACTGTTCTAGGTCTGGCTGTTTGTGCATTCGTCTTTGTGTGACCATGGCACACATCTATATAGAATAGGCTAAACCATAATTATCTAGGTTATTATGGGGGATTTGTAAATCTAGTTCTCATTTCGTCTCGAGTCATGTACCGTCACGCGCCGTAACCGAGGGCTTTTATCATGACCTCAAGCTTGCTCCATATGCGATACGTCATGGGACACTTCAAAAATAAGCAAAAAGCTTCAATTCAGTAGTAGTTTATTAATAGAAACATTAAACAAAAACTGAAATGGCATGAGTGTTGCCTAAAATCCTAACAGTTCAACCGATATTAGCAAACTGGACATTTCTTTAATAAAATTAAGTCGGCTATAATGACTGGCCCGTAAATCCTTAATTTCCGGTCGTGGTAAGCTTATTAAGCTAATACCACTTTATATCGCGGTTGGTGTTATGTCAAACCAGCCTAATTATTGTTTGCATTGCCCAAGATATTCCTGAGTTCATAAACCCAATTTGACGTTTGAATATAACTTCAAAGGAAACATTGCAAGTCCAGTAATTGTTTAGATAATATGAAACTACATATAAGAGTGATAATATGCTGGTAACATTGTCAGCGGACTTTCTCGAAGTGTTTGAGGTAGTAAAGTCAATCTAACACAGATTTATAATGTTGGTTTGATAGAAAATAAATGTACCTATGTTTTAACTTTTTACTAAGTACAGTATATTTATATATTATTATTATATATACTAAGTATTCTATTTTTGTAGGTCTTTGTAGTAAAATTTAACTAATGTATTTAACTTAGTAACTTAATATTGTAGCGCTTAGAAGATAACGCTAATTTCATTTTTATCATGGACATACCTCTCCTTATATTCCTAGTTAAGGAAGTATCAACTAGGTACGTTGGAACTTCCTTAACTATTACTTAAATTTTGTGAAATTTAGTTTATTAGTATTCTGCTCTCTTTCTTTTTTAAAGTTCTGTGTGTTCAGTTGTTTCATTGATTCACATTTATATTATATTGTAAGACGTGGTCGCCTATAATTGGGACGGCATATAATTAGAACTTTATTTAAATGTTATACAAAATGTAATGTGTACGTTCCGTTGGCAATCCTAATAAATAAATAAAAAGTATCTCTTATTTCGGAAATAACAGTACAACTGCGGGTCATGACCGTAAGTACAAACAAACATATAAACATACTGTACCTTTTCCGTTCTAGCGTATACAGGTCAGTTAAGTC
Organism: Cecropterus toxeus; assembly: GCA_018249875.1. Lineage (NCBI taxonomy): Eukaryota > Metazoa > Arthropoda > Insecta > Lepidoptera > Hesperiidae > Cecropterus > Cecropterus toxeus. The sequence continues at coordinate 11,840 of DWNE01001909.1, read as the reverse complement.
ATGGTACAATCTTTTAACGGGACCGGCCCGGTACTTCGTTAGCGATCGTCCGAGTTACTTTGACGTTTGATTCTTTACCACACCGCATACTTAACTTTCCAGTGCAGTTTGTAATTTAGAACTAAGTAATGACAGACGCAAATTATACATTGCTCTGCTTTGGTACGCACACGTATCTATGAAAACGTCACTCGTAGCATTACGCGAATTAATAACATTAATCTGATTGAATTTCATATCGAATTAGTGTTAAGTACATTTTGCGTACAAGTTTGTTTATCAAAGGAGTACGATCCAATATACGCAACTTACTTGAGTAATAAATTACTGGAAACAAGTGAATGTGAAAATTATATAATTAATAAATATTATTATTTACATCATACCGTATGAGAAACATTTAATAATAAAACGGAAGATATGTTTCGTTTCAGAAGTTATTACATAAGAGGTAGACAATGATTTTCTTTTTGCTGACATCTCGACACGGTTTATGCAGTTCGATTCAGTGAATATACCTATATCATAAACCTCAGGTGATTTCAGCGGAGCATCATTAGAGAGTGATGTGAAGTGAGTTTCCGTTTGAGAGAATTGCTCGTATTCCATATTAGGGATAATATCCCGAATATCCGATATTTGGTCACTCTCCTCTTTCCAAGTTTAGCAAGAGAAGCAATAGAGATCAAAAAACACTAGAAAGAGAAAATAAACAATAAATATTCATATCACGGTAAAGTTATTGATGTTCAAAGAAGTGTTCGTTCAAAGAACCTGTATGTTCAGTATACCTGTATGAGTACATCGTCGAGAATCTCACTCGCTCAACCACTTTAAGGAAGTCTTAAGCACATCCGTTCTGACAACCTCTCCTGATTTTTTTGTTATAACGCTGAAGTTGTCTCATTATAAACCCTGTTTATCAATATTTATGAATCAAATTGAATTTTGTCCTACAAAGAATCGTTTGTCTTAAATATTTTTTGAAAGTTTAGACGGATTTAAATAGAAGATTTAAACGAAAGACTAATTTTTGCCTTCATTGTGTATTTAAATTAAGAAAGTGTATGTATACCCATTTAAAATCGTAAAGATATTTGTTTTTTTTTTATATATATATATATAAATGTGTGTTTTTATTTACTTAATACCTGCTTTAAATTTTATGCAACAATAGGGGTTGGTCTTGGGTGTAAATACCCATGAATCTCAAAACTTAAAATAGACTACGGATATAAATATTTTTAATTCTTACCTTTCCTAAACTTCGTCACTACTGTGTACACCATTAAAAATAAAACAAAAGAATAAGATATAATAAATATAAGTTTTTTAGTCCGATAGTAAAAAGAAAGAGCCGTTATATTTAAAGCGGCACATTTTTTTTCGTGTGTCAATTATGTCTTATACCGAGCCCACATACTGTGTGATCTGCCCACACATGATTTATAGTTTCTCACGAACTTGTGAGCGGAACACATTTCCAACACTGATGTTATATTTATTATACTTCGATACTCATGTACCGTTTATGTACGTATACATTTATTTATTCAAGAATTCCAAATCATGACGAATATTATTACGATCTATTAGGTGTATATTTTGAAAACATAACCTTAGCCGAAACTAGAAATGATATCCACTGGAAAACTTATTATAAGTGACTATAATTATATTAAACCGAATATTAAAAATAAGTTCAACGTCAACTGATATTCAGATATGATATTATGTTTAGGTATTCGTTTTAGGTATTTTGATGTAATCTCTGTACATAGGTATAGTTAACATTGCCTAATTTATAAAAAAAACCCTTGAATACTTTCATACTTTATTTAGTTTCATTCATGAATAATACATTACCTTCATTCCTTTGATATTATAGTTGCTTCAGAACAACTTTAGGACTATAGACCAAGTATTCAGCAACTTCTTGAGGTCAGAACTACGTTGTGAAAGCATAAAGGATAGTTTCGTAACTTGATAGAGATACCCATACTTTGAAGAAGAATTTGCCAGTTAATTTATATCATAGAAATTAAGGTTTACTGTTATAATTTCAAAATGTACAGCGGCCTGACATACTTTTCGTTACATAATATCTCATGTCATGTCATATGCAATTTTATAAACTCGATAGTGAATGTCTGTTGGAACGATTACGTAGTGTATTTTATTAGGTATTGTAGGCAAGTAACCACTTAATGTTTTCCTTCACAATAATTTTGATATGCGCGTTTCCAAGTGTAACCCATTATAAAAATTGTAAGCGTGCCAAAAAATTAGTAAAAGACCATTCCTTTTACTTAATTTATTGTATACTTAATTTGCGTTGCACATATACTTAATTTGAGTTTCACATGATATGAATGCACTTTATAAAATTATATAAAATGTAGGGGAATTCATAGCACATCGGTATTATATAAATGAGTGTACGGCGCCGGGTACAACTGGAACGAGTAGCGTTTATCATTCCATTCCACGATCGTCGAGTAAAGAACGTTGATAATTTTTTATACAACAATTTGCGAGAACTGCGTGTGAAAAATATCTCGCTGCCACATTTTTTTATTTTATTTTGCGTTTATATAGCACATCTCGAGTCGGAGTTTACGCATGCGCGAGGAGAGATGATTAAGCACTTCGAGTAACATGTTGCTCCCTTTCTGATGGGAAATAAATCTAAATGATAAACTATTATGTGTGATAAACATGAGATATGCTATTATTATATTAACTTGAGCGGTATCATGAATTATGTACATTTATCTGAAATTTATTTATATATTCTGCTAAGGGCGATTGTAACGCATATAGATATTTTCTAACTTCATACACATAGTATTTAGGGACGCACGTGATAATAGTATATGGCATTGAAATATTTATGATATGTAAGTGAACGTTGTAGGTAGTATATAATATTCATATAGTATCGTAAATGTGCGATCTGACTATTTATAACGCTAAAAGTACCTTATTCAGACGCTTAAAATAACTCATTGCTACATCACAGAATTGAAACATATTGATATTTCAATCTCGTCCTGTCAACATCGTAATGCAATGAATCAAGACGTAGAGTCTTGATAAAGCATTAAGTCATGCAAATAATTGGCCCAAATCGTTGCGACAGGGTAGGCGCTGGTATGAATCACGCAAAAAAAACATTGGCTCTGAAATATTGACCTTATTTTTTGCACTGTAGCCTGGTGAAGTACAAATTGTATTTTGTAACTCGAAGGCGAGTTGAAAGACCTAGTGATAGTGCGCGAATGGCGACGGGCTCAGTACAGCGACACGCACACCACAACCTGTATTTTGCAATGAATTATAACTGCAAGCGTTAGTCACGCAGCTTCATATTGCTACTGTATGGCACTTTGTTTTCTGATTAAAGTTACACAGCGTAACCTGTATGGTGTTTCGTGGATTATCGAATGTCAACCATAAAAGAAACATTTTTTTATGTAGGTACCTGGCTATTTTCATAGTGAGAAAGTTTGCTATACTATTGCATTCAGAGTTTGCAACTGATGCAATAACACTACAAATTAAGATGAAATTCATCATGTGCTTTATACATGTAATTGTGATATCTGTTGTAGGATCTTTACAGTCTAGTGTTCACACGCTGTTTTTGCTGTTGTATTGACTAATTTTAAAGCTATTCAAGATACGACCTTCAAAGCCTTAGTTTGTCACGAGAAGACTGTTTTGCAATAAATATTCTTGAATCATTTAAAGGGAGAGCAATAAATATCCTAAATTTCTATAGTTTATGTAGTTCGCGATCGTGTAATGTCAACGTGTCGTAATTTGGTACACACATACTGTGTAAAACATTTATATATTCGATATTTGCATCAAAAATATTGCACAAACAAGTATTTTGTCTGTCAAGACAAGCTTGTGGAAAGTACTACTACATTTGTCTTTCTATTTTCTATTTACATTAACTAAACAAAGGCCTCATCTACAGATCTATGAAACAACGCCGCTTTTCTGTGCATTTGAAATTTCTGTGCAACTCATTGTCATTAGGTCACTGACAGTGAGTTGCACAGAAAATTGCGAATCAACCTGTGCGCTCCTTGAATCATGATTGCACGTTAGTCACGCCGCTCCGTCCACCCACTGTAAAACTCGAGTTTCTCGTTTACATTTTATTTCCATGGCCAGTGAATCTTAATGGTGTTAATTTTATAACTTCCTCTATAAACTGTCGCGTGAACCTACTATCGAGTTCAAGGGCAATTGGGTTTTGGTTTTATAACACGATGAAACGATGATTGTGATTCTTGCACTTAACTGGAATGTGACTGTAAGTTTATACTCGAATATGAAACGTTAATTCTTCTACTTCTTCTTCTTTCTACTTAAGACTAAAATTTCAAAATCGTACGCGTGATGTTGCGCTTGCTTGTTATTTCATGTACAGTTTTATGTACTTCTAGCTGAGCCCTCGGTTTCAACCACGTTTAAAAGAAATGAAATTACTTCTGTGTAGTTTTAACAATTAAGGTTGCACACGCGACGCAAGCTTAAAAAATGGCGTAACTTCTCCCGTTTTCCCAACATTGCCCTTCACTGCTCTGCTCCTATTGATTGTAGCGTAATGAAAAGTATACATAACCATAATAAGACAGACAGACATAAATTTTACTGATTGCATTTTTGGCATAAGTATCGATCCCTAATCACCCCCTGATAGTTATTTTGGAAATATATTTCATGTACAGAATTGACCTCTCTACAGATTTATTATAAGTATAGATTATATTATTTATTATTTAAGGTTTTCACTTTTTCAGTACAAAACGATGAAATGATTATGCTAATTTAAAAAAATGGAATCCAACGTTTTCACTTTTTCAGTACAAAACGATGAAATGATTATGCTAATTTTAATAAAATGGAGTCCAACATTTTTAACAGATTTTTTTGTAATCTACTTTGATTGGGCTTATAGCTTTATTGTAGTGAACGTTTAACAAATTATGTGGAAGTACACACTCGTACTTACCTACCGATTAAAGATAGTAGATTATGTTGTCAAGGTTTTTGGTCTTGTGAAGTAAAAACAAGCCCTCCATGCGTTTTTATAATCGTGAGATAACATCTTGTTTCCAGTTTTTTGTGAACTCATTTGCGCTATTGTTAGCTTTTTGCTTCTCGTGTTATTAGGAATTATATAAACGATTATAAATGTATGTCCAACAGGATTAAATTATACAATCTTTTTCAGTACAAATCATCGCATTTTTGACCTCCATAATAACAATGAAGTAGGAAACAGTTCAGATTCAATTAAAGTTATTTAAATTGTTGCAATGAAAAATATTCAAATAAATATATATATTTCTTGTTATAAATAAATATATAATGTTCTTATTCTATACATGCCTTCTCTACATCATTTAGAGTACACAAGTCTAAATGTCATAATAATTTCTTAAGAATTTCCCAAAAGAGGTTTTAATGTACTGCGTAAAATATTCAGAAGGAGCACGTGGTTAACATTTACACAGTCTTACAAGTATATGTCTAAGGTTAGGTATAATTATAGGATGAACGCTGAACGAGTCTATTTGTAGGAGGAATATCGTTTGTTCCGCAAGCTTTGTGAGCCACGGTTTGCACTCACAGCCTCAGACCTCGTTCCCTCTCCAGTATCAAGACGAGGCATCCGGTGTTTTATTCACTTCTTTGAATAAAGCACAAAGAAAGACGAATTGAATGCCTGTTGGAAGAAAGACGAGAACCAAATTGTGTTTGGGACGCTTTTTAATTATATTCTCCGTTATTAATTTTGTTTTATTACATTCCCGAGAAAAAGAATTTCTTAATTTGAGATTGCAGTCTCTATATAAAAATATGTACTCGTAATCTACTTCAGGTTTACTTTATTTGGACTAATAACGACATTTAAACTTAATAACTATGTCTAAAATCTATACATTATTTGCTCATACAACAACCCTTCTATATGAATCATTGTAAAACGATAGATACCAGAGGGTTTTTATATCGATCTCCTTAAATGACAAACTACGTAACCCTACCCGTACGATGAGCTTCAGATTTCCTATTTAACGTTCACACACGCAACTTCGTTAATTAAATTACTTGATCCCCGCTAACAAACTAATTGCGGAATAAATTCTATGCTGACTAGGGCGGCTCTAAATATATTCGCACGACACCAGCCGCTCCTCGGTACAAACACATGTGTTTACTATTATTACTCATTTCATGCATGTAATATCGCAAGTTTTGTTAGATTCTTTCGAATCTCAATATGCCTGTTATAATACTGTAATAACCAGACGCGTAGCTACCTCCGTATCTGCTGTATTATACAGGGCCCCAGGCCATGGGGCCCCCCAACGTGCGTAAGCAAAAAATAATAACTTCCCAAATTTTGACAGATAGATAATTATGATGAATAAATATTTCTTTTAATTTTATGCAAGCACTTCTTTTTCTTTTGTGATGTTCACCTTTTTGTAAATGTTTACCTTTCCTAAGGGCCCCCACATTTTTTACACGGCGCCGCCAAGGCACGCTACGCCACTGGTAGTAACATTTATGCAAAAAATTCAGTATTTCCTAATTACTTATTTTGGTACTTGCCTATTCTCGATAATAGAAAATGTCCATGTTGGGTCATTTCAACGACGATTTGTTTCGGATACTTGATTGGTCACTGTGCCTCATAATCTTATCGCCTGACGATAAATAGAAACGACACAGTACTTGTTTTAACGCGATCGATACATAGCTTTCTCTTTAATTCGCACTGTTACGCGTTATTTAGTTTAAAAACATAGACGTATTTATTTCTACGTATTGTAAAGGCGTAGGTTAGTGTAATGTGACAAATTACTACTTGCTGGTATAATATCAATGTTACATAAGGGTTTGAACTATTTATTTACCTCTGTTTACTGAGAACTGCAAATATTTACTCTCATTGCATTTGGGCTTATATTCCAACACTTATCATTTAATTTATTTAGACGCTCCATATTAATATTATCAATTAGTGTAGTGAATTCAATGTGCAATAGAAGACAAAAGACGTTTTAGTTAGTGATCATAAACTGTGAAATGATATCTGTAAAATACACCTGGCCAGGGGTATAAAGTGAAGCCAATGGCTGCTGCGGTGAGTTGGAACACTATGAAGGGTAAGCGGCCGTAACGTGGCGTGCATTCGCCATCACGCATCGACCACTATGTCGAGAGCTCTGTCACCGAATACTTCGGCGAGCTGCGACGACCAAGGACGACGTCGCTCCGTTTTCTACGTGCCACTATTCGAAAGCTTTGACAATTACTTACCATTGACTGCGCAAGAGAAAGAGGCTTTAATATGCGGACAAAACATTGACGATGTCACGGCACAAACTAGAAGAAGGGACTTATCTGAAACAAGATTGCATGTTCCGTTACATGGCGATAGTTCATTTACGGAAAGTGAGAGTGAGATCAGCGCTTTAAGTCCAGGCCATAGGTACCGACGGCCGTTGTCATCAACTATCAGCTCGAATGAAGCTTTAACGAGGGTAGGTCAGCGCGACCTTACCAGTCCGAAGCTTGTGGCTGAGACGGGACTCATGAGACATTCCAAACCAAGATTAAGAAGTACGACATCATGTGAACCAAGATACGATAGAATATATACACCGTTAACTGAATCAATTTCATCCACCAAACTAAACAATTCTACAGCGTACATCAATAAATTGCCAACAAAAAGTAGTATAAGAACATCAAATTTATCTTTGATACCAGACTCACCGAAATTATTATCTCCCAGTAAGGAAAAATCAAAGACACTACCGCAAAATCTCATTGCGCCTTCGCCGATTCGAGGTTGCAGTAGCTCCACATCAATTTTCAAGACTCCTAGAATTACAGTAACACCTGATAGCCCTAATAAAAGTCCGGGTAAGATATCAGGATTGAATTTCATTCGACGATCTCGAAGCACAAAATTATCTAGAAGTAATTCTTTATTACGAAGCATAACTGCCAGGCATATTGAAGAAGGGCTAGAAGAAAACCTTGCGGTAGTGGCAGATTTGACCGACGACTACGATAAATTTGTTGATGATAACGGCGGTGAATCGGAAGTCATTGGTGCTTTGATCAAGAAACATGAAGCGCAAGTCGCCAACAGCCCCATCAGTATTCGACGAGGATACTTGGACGTTGACGAAGATGTTGCTGTTCATTCTGGTGAGATATTACTACTAAATAATTTTTGGCACTTGATAGCCCGTTACACTTACACAGTTTAAATATGCAAATGGGGGTAAAGCCTCCTTAACAGCACTTACTCCATTAGCAGATCTTTATTGCGTAATATACCAGAACTCGTTAAACCTTATTGCGTTGGTGAGATATTGGTTCGCGGGCTCCATAATGTGGTCATTAAAAAATAATTATAATCAGTGTCCAATTATATTATTGGTAAACGATTAGTAAATCGCTTTCCAATTTTATTATTACGTTTGCTATTATCAATTTAATATAATGATGAGATAAATTGTTTATTAAACTTATTTATTTAATGTTTCACTCGCTTTTACCTCATAGAGGAGATGTATTTTATTGAAGTAAAGACTTAATGTTACATACCCTAAGACTATAAGTATATTTTGTAACTTTACAATTAAATTCAGTAGTATTCTATGCAATATCAAGTACATAGACAAATAGACACACAAAAAACGTTTTTTATTTTTTTTCGTGTTACATAATGGTCCGCAAATCCTTCTGTAAATTCGAATTGCATTTTCGATATTGTGTATCTATGTATATATAACGTGTATCTATATTCATAGACAAATACAAATAGCCAATGGCAGTGTGCTAAAAATTGTATGGTTTCCAACATTACGAAAATGTATTTCGGGTCTAAACAAAAGAACCTTTCGTTTGTAATAACCCATTATCCCGTGCGTGACAAGCTGATTTTAAACCACATTGTTACTTAACCGTTTGTAACTAGACAATGCTTACTAATAGTACGCTAAGACGAGATACGAGATTAAAGTGAGGCTCTATAATAAATGTTGTGTCACGTACAGCGATCCCTATTACAGGGACTGTCAACTTGTTAGAATCCAAACAATATTGCCCAAATAGATATAATTATGCAATTTCCTGTTTTCATACGAAAATAGTAAATTATTTACCAGGTTGTTGGAGTAGCAACGCATCTGTGATCGACTTCAGATAGAACCCCTGTTCTATATGAAGTTGCTTACATGCGTCCTTGGATGGCAGTAACCACTTACCATTATGTGGGCCGCATATTCGTTTGTTATTTTATTCTTATAAAAAAAGATTTATTTTTAGCTGTATTGGAATATTAACTAGATATAAGATATATCTACGACAACAAAGTGGCTTGATGGATGGCCGGACAATGCATACAGTCACGTAAATATTATTCAGGACGCGCCTTTATAAAGCGCTCCTTTTGCTTTATATATATTGGACGTGTTATTTGTAATACGGGAGAATGATGGTATTGGCGATATATCGCCTTAAGCGACAGATTTATTTTCCGTTAGTGTTTAGTATTCGCCCCGCGTCTAGCTCGTTCCAATGCTTTACTTTTAAAGCTGACGGCGACACGACACGACGGTCATAACGATTGTACTATTTATTCTTTTTTATTAAATGTAAGCTTTGTAATGTAAACAGTGGTATCATTAATTGAACGGCATCGCTATCACAGTGTCGCGTGGTACTTCCTCGTGGGTGCTTATCGCTGCCTTATCAAAGTAAGGCATTCACGATTGTGGCGGCTAATATTTACTCTCACTCGCCTCGGCTTTGAAATAAAAATGTTTTAACAGAGACCTATCATTAGCGTTTTAACCTTGATATGGGGCATTTACATAAAATAATACAAAATGAATGTTGCTGCCCAGTGTTTAAGTTATCAAGGTAGAGCTCGCGTAAAGTTTTTTAACTTTAATCGATTAAACCGCATAGCGTTAGCACTTGAGGTAACTTTTATAACGTAAACATTATGTCGCGTGATGAATTAACCTCAATGGCTTCACTGAATGCACGGGAGAGTCGTTATGTGCAAATTAAACTGTCCTTTTAAAGGTTTAAAATTCTTGGAGCCGCATAAGCGTTCCGCGTTGCGCACTGAACTTGCAGTAATTGCGTTGCAGTGACTCACTTCAACGAAGCAATATGGGAGTTTATTGGTAGCGGGTCGTTCACCTCATGAGGGGTGTTTTACTACAGTAACATAACTGTCGAATCGCTGATAGCTCTGTGGCGCCGGCGTATCCGAAAAGATACGTCAGATAATGCAGGTCGCCGTCTAAATTTGATTAGGGGCCCATCCATTACTAACATGTATTTTTTTAGTATTTTTTAACTCCCTCTTCACCCTGAGTGAGACTGGACACTCCATCCAACATCGCGTGTATTTTTTAAGTACCTACCAAGAATTTTTGCAAATTCCCTTCCTCCCACTTTCGATCTCACGTGACTGCAGTTTTACAAGTAGCAACTGATTCGACTAATAATTCTAGTTATAATATAAAATGTTTATTTATATTTCTATGTATTAGATAAATAGGTCAAATGGAACATAACATATGTTAACCATATTATATGGATGGGGTAAAAGGGTCGGAATTTACGTAGCGTGAATATTAATATAACTTTTGCTATTGGTATGTTCGATTTATGATTTTAGTTTATGCAAGTTTTATAAAGTTTATTTATATTTTGTAGTATTATTTATACTTGTATCTGATTTTATACATTTAATCTAATAAACGAGCGTATAGATTATATACTGTTAATCAAGGCCAAAGTGGTCAGCTATATGAGCGTAATTCATTATCCTGAAGTGTTAGAACAATGTAGATGTTAATGCATTTCCAAACCCCTTCAAACAATAACACAACAACGCAACACCGCCTCTATAGTGGAGATCTAACTGTGCTAGTCCTGCCGATGTAGTGATCATCTTTGAATATCCGTACTTTTTATAATTTAGAAGTAGCAAACGGGCATACAGTCCCTCTGATGGTAATTGGTTACTGCCGACCATGGACATGAGTAAGCAACTTCATATAGAACAGATATTTTACTTAAGGACAATCACAGGTGCGTTGCTATTCTCGAGTTATTTAATACATACTTAATGTAGAAGACAAAGAGGGCAAAACTTGTAGCAAATAGAGATATAGTTATAAAGACAAGCACGACAACCCAATTAACTAGAAGATATCAAACAAATTATTTCTAAAAACAATCAAATTGCAGAAACAATGCACTAGTCACCCGTAACCCGTAACCAAGTCAATAACGGTAATGCGTTGGTAAGAACATCTGTTGCGTTCACACATCGTGCCATGTCGTGTCGTTGACATGTTATAACGAGCCATCGAGGGCTTTTAGATAGATTATGCTTTGCACATTTTTATATCCCGTTCTATGATATGCATAGTGATATGAAAAACTTCCAAGAATATGTGGATACGGTTTTAGACGGTGTTTTGGGTAAAAATTAAATAAATAGTTTTAGGTAAAAATTGATTGTACATTAACAAAGCATTAATTATGGGTTTGATATGGTAATATAATAACATGATTACGTATGTACCTATAACGTGTTTTATTTGATCTTTAGAAATCAATATAACGAAACATAATATGATATTGCAAGATCAAAAAAATTGTACAAAATTTAAAGGACAAAATTCTCAGTAAGAATTAAACAAGGTTATTGTCTAAAACACAAAGGTTTTTGCATGTGTCTCGGCGCATGCGCAGCGGTCACG
>DWNE01001908.1:0-20336 GCA_018249875.1 Cecropterus toxeus | reverse complement strand
GTGGCGGTGCTATTTCCCCGGTCGAACTACATTGGTTCTACCACCTGGCAAAATATAAATGTGTTGATAGTAAACTTAATTATAATTTAATTTAACATTGTTGAAATTTAACATAAGAATGTTTGCAACGATGGTATAGAAAAATTATATCCAAACAGATACCTATTTTATTTATACTAAAATAATATCGTTGAAAATTTTATTTATTGAAATAATTTGAAAAACATTTCACATCTGCTACCTTGCTAGTCTCCTAAAAGAATATAAATTTCTTACACTACGCGATGCATGTGCGAGGTTGTCGTTGTAAGAACAAAAGAAAAACAAATATTTGTTTACGTGCATTGCAATATTCATGGCATCCTGGACTTTCACGAATGGCTGCCCCAGAAAAATGCTTAGACGAGACAAATATTATAGACGAAACAAAATGTAAAATGTTCAATCGTAAAACATCGTACAAATATATTTACATTTGTGTACACTTTTAGGTTTTTCCTTCGAATCCATATTATAAAGCTGTTGTTAGTCTATCTTCAGCGTTTTATTTCGATGAGTTTTGTGTTTGTAAGCTTATGATTAGACTTTAACTGCGGGGCGTATTTTTTTTGGTACCTACTAAAACTATGACGAAATCCAAAGATACAAAATCAAATGTTTCAAAAAAAGGAATAGAAGGAAAGATCACATGTGTCTCCTTAAAGCTATTATATATATTGAGCATATATAAGCAAATGCTATATTGAGATTATCGTATAAAGTTGTATAATAACATACGACGAAAGGAGTAAGTTAAATTAAACATTTTAGTAAATATTAATTGCAGGCACTAATTAAACTAAGAATACAATAGTCTAAATATTGATTTAATACGCGACAATCAGAAATCATAGGTAGTTTATCAGTTGTACTCATTACTATAACACAACACAATCACAATATAAACGAAAATAAGATCAAACGCTAATTTCGTGCGAAAACCTCAAGATATTTATCAGATCTCAATAAATAATGCGGTGGATGAGTTATATACGAGAAGGGGGATGTAATAAAAAGTTTGGAATAGAGTTTACAGAAATAGGCCTCTGTTGAAACAACCATCCATCGAAGTAAGGAAGCCAATAAATCTGTGCTTCTCCAAGTTTCACATAAATAAGGCTAAGCCCACGTCTACGCCTTATAGCGCTTATCTCAAGGTTCACAAGGGATTGTTCCAATGTTACATCTCGTTCGCACCTTAGATTGTTTGATAGGGAAGAAGGGATGCGTTGCATAGCATACAAAATAAATATTATACTGTCTGTTAATATTCTATCATCCGATATCGATGACGGCTATATATAGTGTTTTGAACTTTGTACCTAATATTATGTCATTTGTAAACATAGCATTATCGTCAATGTTATGAGTTTATTCTGTTAAATATTGTAATTATTCATCTTCACCGTTGATATATATAACACAAGAGGAATCGTCTACGGAATACCCGCATTGATAGGAAATTATTGCACGTATTAAAAATGTAATAGCCCAGTTAATCCAGATGCGATCTCATCCTTCCGTTGCGATGCAAGATGACATAGGCAACAATTCAAATAGTATATGATATTATTTCATGTTAATCAAATCTATTCCAAATGTTACCGATAAACATCTTACCATTATTTTTGCCAACAGGTGGACTTGAGGCACTTGAAGCAAACGCCAGACTCCGAGCTAATAGCGATGGGTATCGACTTGTCAGAGTACTACATCTCAGTTGAATGGGACATCATGCGCGTACCAGCGACGCGAAACGAAAAGTTCTACTCGTGCTGTGAAGAACCCTATCCTGATATAATTTTCAACCTTACCCTTAGAAGGAAAACCCTTTTTTACACGGTCAACCTTATTATCCCTTGCGTCGGCATCTCTTTCCTCTCAGTCCTTGTTTTCTACCTACCCTCAGACTCTGGAGAAAAGATCTCGCTCTGTATCTCTATCCTACTCTCTCTGACCGTGTTCTTCTTACTCCTAGCAGAAATTATCCCACCGACATCTTTAACTGTGCCCTTGCTAGGAAAATATTTGTTATTCACAATGATGCTAGTCACACTGTCTGTAGTTGTCACTATCGTGGTGCTAAATGTAAATTTTAGGTCGCCCGTAACCCATCATATGGCCCCATGGGTACGCAAAGTCTTTATAGAAATATTACCTAAAGTATTGTGTATACAAAGACCGGAAAAAGACGATGATGACGATAACGATAAACCCACCGAGGTAAGAATTATTGAATTTTTATGACGACGTAAAATAAACACGACTTTGGAAAATATCACCTAAACCGTAAAAATATTCCATTTACCTTCACTCTATCTCTCTTATCATTATGCCAAAGAACTTCATCTCGTTGAGTTTAATTAAATTTGTAAAATAAAAACGTCTCACGTCGGGGTTGTGCGTCGGGAATCCCTTTTGAAACGATAAAAACAACACGATGCCTTTTCTTATCCAGATTCCTCCTTTGAAAACATTCTCCACCAACCGATTCAATACAAACAAAACGCTATTACAGTCGACTTGAAGCCGCTCTCAACAATAAGCATTTTAATTGTCCTCAACCATGGGACTCTTCTGGGAAATGCTCCTTTCAACGGTATTCTAAATTCATTGTACTCTGCGTGTATCGCGAAAATATCGCTTCCAGCCCAATTTCATTCCATTTCGATTTTCCTTTATTACTCAACGCCGGCAGGCTTAACGAGCGCGCGCGGCCCCCGTTATTTATGTTCCCCTGGTGGCTGCGGACGGATCGCGATATACGAGCAGGCAGACGCAGCCCGAAACCGAGACCTCCACTCCAGCCTAATTGTGCTCCGGCTTAAGCCACGTCGATACACCGATCCCGCGGAATGCCAACTGACATTTTAATCTCTGGGTATTTCGGGCTCCTCCAGGACCCCTATTATTGAGTCGAACCCACCCTTATTTTACATGGAAATATTTTCTCTTCCTTACAACACTTTGTATTTATGAACTGAAAATATTGTTATAATTTCTGAGATTGTCGTTTTTATCTATTTAAATGTATTTCAAAAATTTTAGGTACTGACTGATGTGTTCGGTGGAGACGATATGGATGGGAAGTTTAAAGAATGGGGTTGTGAGGAGTACGAACTGCCAGGCATGCCTCCATCACCACCGCCACCGCCAGGAGGTGACGATGAGCTATTCTCTCCGCCTCCCGGATCTCCTTGCCGCTTAGACCTCGATGACGGCAGCCCGTCTCTTGAAAAGCCTTACGTTAGAGAAATGGAAAAGACAATAGAAGGATCCAGGTTTATTGCACAGCATGTCAAAAATAAAGACAAATTTGAGAGTGTAAGTATACTCAAAATATTAGAGCAACTAATATCGGCTCTATATCTTTTAAATTAAATGTATATTGCAGGTGGAGGACGACTGGAAGTACGTGGCTATGGTTTTGGATAGAATCTTTCTGTTCCTGTTCACGATAGCATGCGTCGTCGGCACGGCCATGATCATTTTCAGAGCGCCGACCTTCTACGACAACTCCAAGCCGATCGATATCCTGTACTCGAAAATTGCTAAGAAAAAGTTGGAGCTGCTCAAAATGGGATCTGAAGGCGACCCGGGTCTCTGAAATTCGTCTTACGTCTTCGGCCACTCGCCGCCGAAGACGTTCTGGGAGCTGATCGTCATGTGGTGGCATGGATGATCAATGTAAAGCTCCCAGATGGGAACTGCTAGGCGAGGACGTGTTTTACGTGTTTTGTGCTCAGTGTGGTGCCAAGCGCCCGGTGCGCTGCGGGACGTAAGCACGCCGCAAGCGTGTCCAAAGCCGTCTTTTTATACTATAAACTCGAATGTGAGACTGTGTCCGTCGATAGTCAAAACGAGAACGGAGCAACCTCAAGACCTGACCGTTTTGTGTTGTCGCCGGAACCGCCGTAACTATTTTTATATTAGCAACGCTGTAAACGTATTATACCTATTAAGCGGACGTATGATTGTTTTATATGTATTGTATGTTTGTCAGGTTCATTTTGGTTCAGGAATTATTTAATATGAACGCACAAACATTGTACAGTTATATTTAGGGTGTTCATTTTTGCGATAGATTGTATTAAGTTTACGAAATATTAACAATGAGGAATATTTGTATCGTTTAGTTGTAGATTTACTTCGAATAAATCGAGCTCAATTTCGTCACTTTTAGGTATTGTATTAAGATACTATTCAATTAAATATCGAATAGTGTCGATTATAATTATGATAGTTTTGAGAACGTCCTTGAGGAATGTTGGACATGTAGTTTATGTATCATTGGTGATTATTAAACTGAAATCATTCAAATTATTATATACATTTAGAATTTTATAAACTACGTACTCGCGTAAAAACCATAAGGACAATATCGATAAATTGACGAATGCTAATTTCACAGTAGATATAATAAAATAATAAGGAACTGTAGATAATTTAGGTTAAAAACTAGGAGACATAAATTGAATAAAAAAATTATATTATCGTATTGCCAATATTATAGCGTTAATATTCACGTCGTGTCGAGACGGTGATATTGTTTAACTATAGATGATATTCATATAACAATTGACTGCCAATTGTACATTTTTATAAAATTCGATATTCTTAGATAGTTTGATAACTTGTTTAATTAAATTTTTAAACGGAGTGCCAAATATTGCCAACAGAGTCAAAAATAGTTCCGGACTGTAAGCCAATTATTGTAACTGACTTTAATTTGTAAGTGCTATTGTCTACTTATTTTGGTTTTCGCTTGACTATTAATTCTGAGACGTTTATTATCAAAGGATGCTTTCCCTCAAAGCAATGACTGAGCATGTCGAACCTTCGGGTCTATCACGATCAGGATGGCACGAAGTGTTTTCCGTAAACTAATATTAACCGTATTTTCACTAATAATCCTAGAGTACAGGGTAAATTTAGTACACAAGGTTCTTCTCCTGATTTGTATTCTCACGATTTTCACTGATTGTAAAGTCTTTTACTCACTTATCGGCACTTTACAACTACACGTCTTAGATAATAAAATCATTGTTGAGGATTGTGAACTTAGTCTGTAAAGAAATTTAGATATCTTAACTTTTATTTGTATCTAGATTAGATTCGGTATTAGGTGTTTCATTTTATTCATTATTCCTATCCATTACCCATTCTTCGAATTTATTTAGTAGTTCGTATTTTTAATTATTTGTAACATGTACGAGTAAAGTATGTTACGTTACATCTTAACCTCGACCCATTTTGTAGGGTAATGTAGAGTTTGTCGTAATAAAAAAAATTTCGAGCCGCGTATTTGATATGTCAAAGTAACTCATGATAATGTTTATTAGATAATTACCTAGTTAATTCAGAGGTTATTCATATTTTAAAGAAATTCCACAGCGAGCAGAGAGGAAAACAGGGATGGTTATAGTAAAATAATTCAAACTGTTTCGTGTGATTTGTCTTAATATTTATATAAGTGTTATTGAATGTGTATAGCTGTTCGTGTCGAAAATGCGTACACTGAGCTAGTTTAGATTAGAGGGTACGTAACTCAGTAGTTTGTGGAATACGGTCACTGCTTACGTGAGCAGTGGAGAGGCTCGCTAAAGGTTGAGAATAAATTATTAGCTCTGTCATTCATCGGAAGTCACATCCATTGCTAGTAAACAGCTCTGAGCGTACTAAGTGCAAGTAGAAAATTACGGGAACGGCACGTGAACGTGCGCCGCGCAAGCAGTGACGAATGTGAGCCCGCGACTGATAGATGGCTGGCCTCTTATTGGTCCCTGATCACGTGTTCTCTTCCACGTACTTCGCGCTACTTGAGCGATGTTGACGCTCGGTGTCTCGCCTCCGGGCCATAATTAGCCATATAAATCTTCGATGGAATTTTTGGATGGAATTGTTCGCATTACTGATACTAAATAATTTTCTAATAAGGTACACTGTCACGTCGGTTAATTGAAAGTAGGAATGTGCTATTGCACGCACCGAAATACACACCAATTTAGTATTAATACGACTATCAATAATAATAACGATTAGTTAAGTCCACAGGCTTACTACACTGTTCCGTGATCATCCGACGTTTTATTGTAGGTAATTGCTAGAAAATAAACGGTCTGTTGTTATTTTTATATGACTGCAAATAAAATAATTAATAATAATAATAGTTAGATTTTCTAAAACACCATAGGATAATTGTTTAGTGAATGTTACAATGGTTCAAATAAGTACTGCATGTTGATCGATTGAGATGATATGAACATGTAAATATTTGTGTCGAAAAGCATGAATTCGAAACAAGGCGTGGTCATGAATTGGACGTATTTCAATGTTTGAAATTATGTTGCAAACTGCTGAATGTATGAAATTTTGCAGAGTATTAATCGAAATGCGTATTTTTCGACTTTATCGCCTTCTGCGACTACGAATAGAACACCTATTGCTAGTATCATTAGGCCTTTGTTGCTTTCAGATCTGACGATATACAGTGATCAGTAAGGAATATAACAAATGCTATTTTTATTTTTTTGCTATGAATGTTAGGAATGAATATTTCAACATAGTCCTCTAAAGTTGTAAAATATTATTAACCCACGAAGGGTCCGATATACTGCTCTATTCAGTTTTATAAGCACGGTTGGGTAAACCCTTCAAATCAAACTACGTAGCCTTTTTTACACGGGCATTCTTTAATATTTTTGCAAAATACACATTATTTGTAATATCGCTTCTTCTAACGAAGATGTTCATTGTGAAGCCGAAGCGGCAAAAATATTATTAGTTAAACTAAATTGCTTTATTCGATCGTGATCGAGCAAGTCGCAGAATGATGTGTGTATTTTATTTCTTAGGTTACGAATTCGTATTAGACGTTGAAACTGGATGAGCTGAGCAAATACAACGATTAATAACCCTATGTGGTGAATGAATGCAAGTTTGTATATTCTCTTCGATTTCTTCTCATCTTTCTGCTGTCGAATCGTTTTCGCTGAAGTCTAGACAGGCACTTGTTTTATTGCCAGCGATTGCAAAAGCTATCGTCTCTTTGACAGTATTTTCATCAGTCTGTTATTGATGTAAAAGGGAGATAATAAAAATGTGGATAAGATTTGCTTCCATCGAATTTATTCCTTTGACTTTGTTTGTCCTATCTCGTATCAATAACAAAAACTATTAGACAAGGATCGCACATCCAAAGATATATTATGCATATAAATACCTGGGTTTTAATGTGTGTAAAATATAAGTCTGAACCCAGAACTAAAACCCAAGTTACATAAAATGTTTATTCTGGTCACAAACAGGTGACAGACGGGCATGGTGACGTTGGGCCGCGTAGGTCATATCTTGAATTATCTTATTACTATTCAGAAAAATACCATTATATTATACTATGGACGTGTCCTTATTTTTAATGTTACTTTTTATAGCTCTCAATAAGACAAGTGTCTTAAAGTTGCTCATTAACTTAGTCTACCTAAACTTTTCTTTCTGTGATCCGTAACTTTGGTTGTACATTGTTATCGTTATTATTGTCTTAAAGACATCTTTGTAGATTTATCATTCTTTGTTCCCTGTTAAGTTTTCTCTATATCTAATATTAGTTTACGTTCAAATGTTTGTATGTTATCGTTATTTACGGACGTGTGTCTGTCTGTATGATTCGGGTGATAAACGGGTAAGCGAAGTAGTGTTGTCGTATTTGGTGGTAGATAGGTAAAAAATTAATTAACAATAATTCGATAAGCTAGATAATTATATATAATATTGTCAATAAGTAGTTTATAATGGGTATGTAATGTGTATTAATCATAAGTGGTATAATTAGCTTCTCAATGTTTTTAGAGTTAGTCGACGAATGGGTCAGCCCGAAACTTAGGTGATAGATAAATCTGTTGCCACTGGTTTTAAGTTTCGTATAAATAAAATTAAAGGTGTATTTTGTGTTATATATTTATTTTTACAGTTAATACTTTACTCTCTTTCTTATCTTTGTCATTTTTTTAAATATTTTTCATCCTAATTGTTTGGTTCTAAATTTTGTGTCTAGTGCTGTTAAGTTTCTTTGTTATTCTTACTTTCATAGATTTACTATTCGTTAATATGTTAAAATATTTTTCTTGAAAATATTGATATATTTATGGTAATATCTGTTTATTACGATATTATTTACTTTGAAAACAGCATTTTTATCTACATCAGGTGATGGGGTTGCGTACTCATAGTCAGCTATCACATGGCTGTCAGTAATTTTAAGAAATCAACTTAACCGAAATGTTGACGTGTACATATAGCAGATCAACATAGAAATTTAAATAATAATTAAATTGACAATTTATTTTTCTACGTTCCTTTCACAGTACCTTTAGTGCTAAATTAGTATCGTAGTGAATATACGTCGTAGAAGTTAAATATTTGCTTTATCTGACGAGATATATCATTCAGCAATAACTTTTGCGATAGTTCGCTCGATTTAATTTGTGTCAAAATTTTGTAACATCAATTTTTTAAGATGTATTTATTACTTGTAAATTTAAGCTTTTCTTTCGAAAGAAATCGACAGATAATCCGTAACGCTTTATAATTAGGTTCATCGAAGTCTAGAATTTCGTATAGCAGTTTCTTCTATCACACTCTTTGAAAAATGTTTTATTGCACGATCACTATCATTTGTTGTCATCATCTTATTTGTAGATATTATCGTATCAGTCTATCTTCTAATATAATAATACTCTTTATACTTATGATATGCATAATGTAAGTTAGAAGTATTTGCATGTTTAATCAAACGTCTTCCAAAAGTGACGTAAGATATTATTGTTTCCCCATTGTGTTTGCCATTGTTTTCTTTGAAACTTTTTCGTATTATTTATCGTTTTCATATACCTCTACTATAAAGTATTTGCGCTTTTATTCCTTTGTGACTTTGATTTATTTCGATTGTTTCTCGCGTAATAGCTTATTTATTGTTGATGGTGTTTTTGTAACTTTTGTGTACAATTTCTCCTTCGAGTTTATTCATATTATAATAGGTGGTAAGGAAAAATGTAATAATAGTAGAAACCACACGAAATTTGCGTTGAGCTTCCAACACGATTAGATGTAAATACAGTTATAAATTTTCAGTCTTTAGGATAGTTTTTGGTTTTCAGATAGTGTTAGTGCTTTTAGGGAAATTATTGTATTTTTATTTATCAACGTTAAAATAATTTATTTCGTTGTGTCCAATGGTCTGTAATGTTAGTGGGGCGTGAATGATAAACTATCTGGCCGAATGTGTATCGCGATGCAATAAAATTGAATGTAATTCTAGAAAAATAACGATACATTGTATCATACTTTTTATTTAAAAAATCTAAATGATGTAAAAATTAACGAATATCTTATGATTGTCGCGTACTTTAGTTTGGTATAATGGAATGAATCGAGGGCATAATTATGAGAATGTAATAATGTAAAAGCAATAGTAAATTCTGTGGTTATGTACTTATAAGTATATCAATTGTGAAGCTGTTATTAGCAGCTAAGAACTAAGAACTAAATCTATTTTAGTGGCAATATTAATCACTGAATTCCGACTATTTTATCATTCTGCCCAATGACTTTTAGTCGGGAAGACAGAGTATGAGCTTCCAATTTCTATTCTTTTCCTAAAACACATTTTATTGCCAAATTCATAAATGTGTCTTCATCATAAATCCTATGTGTACAATATACCTACTTATTATTTTATTAAACGACATGGTATAATATCGCGTAAAATATTTAAAGAACAATATTAATCTTATGTAAGTATCATACATCACACCTACATGTACCTATACGAGAAATCGTGGATACTGTCTTTCGTCTAAAAGTCAACTCTATGTCCCTTTGTATATTATAATGTTATTTTATGACGATCTTATCAAAAAGATTTGTCTTTAGGTTTTGTATCGTACTTTTATTCTGGACTTTCTGTGTGCCTTATTTTATTAGTGTTTATATCTAAGTTTTTATGTCTTCAATTTGATGTAAAAAGGCATAGATTTTTTATCAAGATGGAGTTAATGATTGTGAATGTCCTATGTGTGTTTAGTTTGTAATGCATTTCTTATTTAATAGGTCCCTCTAAGCAGGGTACGACTATAAGGTTTTTTATGTTAGGGAATTGACAAATGGGAGTGTTGTTCACCGAATTTTAAGGGGTCACTGCAGTTCATCCACGTAACTCCAAATGAGATTGATGATTAGAATCAGTAGTTCTCACACGCGTTGCAAATGTAATGATTAAGTTAGATGACTACTATACGAAGCGTTCTAACCTGTTCATCAAAAGACAACGCGTTTGATAATTATCAATGTGTGTACTTAATCTCCGTTAAAGGTGCATTTATATGAGCAGTTGTGACCTCTTAACACAATGTGGAATATAAGTCGGCTTGTTACTTCACTGCCGTGGATATTGTGAATTGTATGAAATTTTTATAAGCGTCAAAATGGTAGTCACCATTTGTGTTGTTAAGGTGAAAGTGCAATGTATAGGTTAAGGTGAATGTAAGGTTTGAAGTTTGATCTTAATTGTTAATATTAATGTAATTAATGTCCTTTACTAGTCATGTAATTTTTTGTTGTTTATGAATTTTTATTTCACCTTTCTAGTCGGAAGTAACGGCGGATTTCTTTGTGGAAATTGTAGACATGATTTTAATTAAAATTGCTTGAGTAATTTACTTTTAGTATTGTATAATCCATTGCTACTTTGTCCAAATACAGTGTTACTTTGATTAAACAAGTGTTATTAATGCGGAATTTAAATATTTTGCCAAATTAAAAGTTGTATAACTTCGCAGTTGAAATTAGCACATCCGTTACACTTACCTCTTACTCTGAAACTAAAGTTATTCTGGTTCGTTTACATTACGAGTTCAAACAAGTTCTTTGTAAAAGATGCCTGAAGTTAGGTTTAGATATGATACTTCATTTAACATCAAGTAACCTTTCAATTTCGCCTCACTACTATCTTAGTCCACGGAAGCAGCAACGCATCTGTGATTGACTTCAGATAGAACCCCTATATGAAGTTGGTTATAGATGTCCATGGGCGGCATAACCACAAACCATCAGGTGGTCTGATTGCTCATTTGCTGTTTCAATTTTTTACAAAAAAATATGGACTGAATCATTTCTCTCACTTATATTTAGACTGTACATGTCAATTGTTAAATTTTAACATAAGTCATATCTTTTGAGAAAAATCCATTTTTTATGGATATTTTCATAAAACGAACCCTCCCCTAACGATAATTATTAAAAATATTGCAATATTATCCATAATTGTAGCTATCCTATCATATACCTAGATTCTAGTAGTTTAATATGAATTTCAAAACGGACAATAAGTTAAAATTTACGTGACATAACTGTAATAATATACCTATTATCCATTTAACACAAATCGGTCGTCAATTATCGAACTAAGGCTTTCTAGAATTTTAGAGCATTTATCACTAAAATAAGGGAGTGTGAATTTGGAATACTAAAAAAAAAACAGAAAAGTTTCCTTAATTCAATACAAACTTCATTTTTTACATTAAGCCATTAATAATAATATTTTATTATTATTTTGGTTGATGGTGATCGTCATGGATTATCTATAACAAAAAGATACACTGTGAAAAGATAGGAAAATAATATAGCTAGGGAAGATTATAAGCTCGGTATGAAGCCTCCATATTGTGGTTGACGTCGGTGAACATAAAGCCTTTTCAAACCGGATTAGGGCGATACAAATCAATAAGTATGGGGTAACCCTAGCGTAATATCCATCCATCAGTCTTTAGAAATTCACTACTGGCCATAGGCCTCCCTTAGTGGGGTTGTAATCTTTGTAACTGGCTTGCAGCATGCAAAGGTATCATACTGGTGATGTTACTCCGGAACACGCAGGCCAGAAGATCTGGTTTTGTCCTTTAATCGCTGTAGGATCCACGGAACGATAAAAAGTGGAGCTATGAAATAATATATGCATAATATGCCCTTTACTTCAATATAATATTGAGTATAATAACTACAAATGTTGCTACTATATAATATTTATAATTTACATTTAGATCAACCATTGGAGAGAACCCTATTTTAATTGGCATAAAGTTATGCTTGAAATACAATTAGTCAGAATCACATTTTGAAACTTCCTTCTAATATAATCAGACTTCATTATTATATAGAGTCTCATATGAGGCTATTTTTTGCCTCCTCTGTAACTTTGTCTCTACTATCACGATTAACGGCGAATGGACCGTTAAAATAATTAAATTAAAGTCATAAAATGGTGAATGAATATGAGTAAACTTAATTGTTTTGTAGGATTGCTATCAGTCGCTCTCAATAAACCGTTTTGATGTAAACCATAAAATTTCATTGAACGTCATAAATTTACGAGTGTCATAAACTATACAGATATTTATTATAGGGGCGGTACTTATGACATTTCATGACTAGTTCCTAAAAAGGGAATACTACTTACAAATATTGATGCGAAAGTTTGTGAGAATGTATGTGTGTATGTGACTCTTTCACGTAAAAAGTACTAATCTAACTAATCTCACTAACTAACGCTGTAATTTAACACACAGATAGTTTAAAACCCGGATTAACACATGCGCTACTGATTACCGGGGTAAATGTGACCAAAATGGGCAAAGCCATGAGAATCAGCTAGTAAACAATATGTTGCCGACTAAAAATGTGTAAATGTGTGGCGAGTTCAACTTCCGCTCCGGGCGGCGTAAACCCATGCTACGCCACTGCTTACAGATGTTCAAGGGCGGCAGCCATCACTTATCATCAGGATTGTATGGTTACTACTTCAGTTTTATTAAAAAAAAATATCTGCCGGACATTAACCAAACCCTGTATCCTACAATAGTTTGAAAATATTACAATTAATTTTTTTTATTGCATAATATTTATTCATAACATTATTGAAGAAAAGTTACACTGCAACCATAATCTTCCAATGTTTTCTGTTCATCCGCAATTTATTAGTTTTGTTTTCCTAATAGCTGACTTATCAATTATTCATGTTGGTTTCAAGCCTTCTATGTTCCTAAGCTGAATACGACTCTAAATCTGAGGGTAACTTTAACATACTCGACGTTGCTGCTATGCGGTTCCATGGAAGTGTTAGTGATCAACCCATTTCTGAGATTTTTAGTTATCCATCGTAATAACCGAGATGGCTTAATTTTACGATAAAAGCACGAAAATTCATACAATTAGCTAGTAACGGCCACCCATCAACTTTTCGGACACTACCAATGTTGCTTAACTTTGTAAATATGTTGTTTGTATTTTTTATGAAATTTATATTAATAAAATAAATTTAAGTTATTGTTTTTATATTTTTTGTGTGTAATTATTTATTGTGTGTACAGCTT
Organism: Cecropterus toxeus; assembly: GCA_018249875.1. Classification (NCBI taxonomy): domain Eukaryota; kingdom Metazoa; phylum Arthropoda; class Insecta; order Lepidoptera; family Hesperiidae; genus Cecropterus; species Cecropterus toxeus. The sequence goes on along the minus strand of DWNE01001908.1, from coordinate 6,873 downwards.
TCACAAAGAAAGACGAGCCAGTGAAAAAGACATATGCAAACGAACACCACACTAATGATACAAATAATTGTTAATAGATAGTACACGAGAATTCCTAAATTTATTTTAATATACTTATAAGATGTAATTACCTAACACAATAATAGCCTTTGTAAGATTCAATAGACACTAGATTAGTATAGGGAAGTAAAGAAATGTTCAGTCAAACGTTTGTATTGAAATTAATGCCACGTTTAACATAAGGTTTACGCACTATGCTATAACTTGTAGGTTAAGTCATATAGCTCAAAAAATTATGGAATTCTATGACGTGTATTATAACTTAGGTTAAGATATACATAATTAACATTTAGAAGGCAATGTTAAGTTTAAGGGACGCGGGAAATATAAATAATAAAATAAAATAGAATAAGGTTAAGTTAAGTCCCATTTTGTAATGTTAATGTTAATTTAAATCAAGCACTACCACATACTATTATGAATACACTCATGACTTCTTACAGCTAATTGAAATGTATTATAAATATGAACTATAAATATTAAATGTTATGCGTTAATAATATATTGATTGTTTTATTTCATATTTTATTTATTCCTACACATAACAATACAGTACATTTTTTTTTAATACGGCAAATACTTTATAAACCACAAACAAAGGAATATGCAGTCCAGCTGATGGTAAGTGGTTACAAACGCACATGAACATCTGTAAGCAGATACAAAACAGGCGTTCTATCTGAAGTCGATCACATGCGTTGCTACGTAAAACTAGGATGTTCGCCCCAAATATAAGTCAGCCGGCAACTAGGCCCTTCCACCGAAACGCAAGTACTGCTTCACTTCATATATATAATTATAGAAAACAAATATAAAGATATGTTCAATCCAAAGCCGGAGACCTAATGAATGATTTCTACACTCATAGCCCCACACTAGGATTTTCTCCTATGTCATGGGTGCTATGAAGACACACAAAGACGAATACACAAACACCCAACCCCAGAAAAGACATATAAATTCAACCAAAGGTCTATCGGGCCGAGGATTGAACCCGGAACCCATTGCGCATCAGACCACGCGGATCATCAACATTTTTACTTATATCTTATCTCATACTTATATCTTAGAGCTATCATTTCTGTATTGATTTAAATTATTAAGGACTTAAAGTCATAGCAACTTACACCGTATTTATAAATACAACATTTTATCAAAATTCAACATTCATAACATAATATACTAATAACCACATAGGTATGTCACAAAAGTTATAATATGTTAAATTACAGTAAAACTGATGACAAAACACTACATGCTGATAAAGACAGAACAATAAATAAAATCCATGCTGTAATCTAAACAGTTAAATAGAAATATGAAAACCTTTTTGGGGTTCCGTAGCCAAATGGCAGACATCAGAACCCTTATAGATTCGTCATGTCTGTCTGTCAGTCTGTCCGTCTGTCACAGCCATTTTATTCGGAAACTATTATGACTACAAAGTTAAAACTTGGTAGGTAAGTGTATTCTGTAAACCGCTTTCCGAATTTAGTACAAAAATAAAAAAAAAAAAATTAAATTTAAGGGGAGCTCCCCATACATGAAACTGAAACTCAATTTTTTTATTCATCTTACATACACGTGTATGATACCTATAGAAAGGTCTTTAAAAATGATATTGAGGTTTTTAAAATATTTTTTTCTCAAAGTCGATTTTTTTGAGAGATAATCCCTTTCAAAGCGGTGAAATGAGTGTCCCCCCCTCTAACTTTTAAACTATACTTTTAAAAATCTGGACAGAACATATTTTGTAGATGTTAAAAAAAACTTTCAACGAAAATTGGTTCGAACAAGATACCTATGATTGACAGTTTTTGAGATATAGCATTTTTTCAAAAACCGAATAACATAACTTTGTAATTAATACAAACACTATGAAAAACAAACTTATGTTGGTAGTTAGAAAACTGTTCAATTTAATTTTTTATTATTACAACAGAGCTGTATTTTCTCTTCAATATTTGTGAATGATAATGCTACGGAACCCTTCGCCTATTAGTCCCACTCGCACTTGGCAGACTTTTATATATATACATAGATTACCCGTCCTTTAGACAAATTCTAGTTCTTCTGCAGACATTGGCCACATTCGATTAATAAGCTTCGCCAAGCGCGACGAAGACGTCTCAAATAAAATACATTGCAAGTTTTAGTATCGACCGAGACGCTTTTACGTTCTCTAATACATCTTTTACTTAAGTTGAGTGGGTGTGGTATTAAATCAGCGTAAGACGTCTAAGCTACAATGTCTGGAATGCACGGGGTCGTATGTATACGCGGAGCTTCGTCTTTCTAACCGACTTCAGAAAGATTCTCAATTCGATTGTTCTTTTGCCCGACCACGTCAGCAAGAGGGTTAAGGTTTCGTGCGTACGACACACTTCAACTGATTGTGGCATGTGACATAATATTGGAACTTTTTTTTCTAATAATATGTCACATGTCACAATCATTTAAGCCGTTTCAATTGTAACGCGTGCCAAAGAAATGAAAATACATACAAAACATACATACGGTCGAAAAACTTCACTATGCCTCTGACGCAGTCGAGTAAAAGTATGTCCAAAAACTACAGTAGTTGAAAGCTACACGTTGGTTAGTGAAGGAAAATCATTAGCTCTATACATTACTCAAAAGTGCTCTTAAATATAGACCCTAGATTTTCATACAAGTCAAGGTTAGGTGAGGGAGTGTTGTAGTAGCCCCGAGCCCAATCAACCAAGGATAGTGGACATATGTATCTATCACAGGATTTTAGCTGGATACCGTGATGGACCGCTGATTCGTAAATACTGTGTTCTGGAGGTTCCGATAGAGAGATACTTGTGTTCGGCCACCTAAAATTAGAAGACATATATTTTAATTTACATTAAAAATAAATAAAGAAATTAGACTTTATTTACTTAGTACACGTGTCAGAATGTATGTCACTCTTGACAAATTGATACGTTTCCAATGGCATATAAGACTTTAGGATATTGCAATTAGCAAAGTATGAAACATACATACATACAAACACACATACATACTCTTGAAAAACTTTACATTCCTGACGCAGCCAGGAAAACAAACTCAAAACTTTCCTTACGTGAACAAAATCCTGAATATTTCCTCCACAATGTTATCACAGCCAGGAGCAATACGTTGTGTAGTTTCACACAGCGTTTTCAAGATGCAGTCTCTACCGCTGTAGCCCATTCTGGAACGAATTTATTACGACATTAGCATTTTTATGTAATAAACATAGTAAATGGGTATATTCTACGTAATATTAAATGTTAGCCGTAACTCATGGTCATCTAACCATTTCCTAATAGAACAATAGCCCCAATAAAGCTGATGTCCATCGTTTTTATGTTGGAATATATCGTAAACCTTTTGTCTACCAAGTCTTCGTGTCATGTTTATTATAGTTAGACATGTATATTAGTTATTTTCTATCACTGAATCATTAACACGTTGATTAATAGAAAATAATTATTATACCACTACTACTGGTCAGGACTAGGATGATCGCCTCAAATACTAGTGAGCCGGCAACTACTCTTTCACCGAAACGCAAGAACTGCTTCACGCTAGAAATAGGTGCGACGATAGAGCCTCCCCCATGGTACACTTCTCTACCTGGTACTACCTGTACTACCTGTTAGAATTCGTTCATTTAACCGTCACACGACTCAAACTACGAAGATGTATATACCTGAAGTTAGATTAATCTGATGTAATCGAAAAGAATTTGAAATCTTTTATTGTTAAAATTTTATTTAACGTTACTTTGATAATGAATCTATATTTAAAATAGTTACATTTACGTAAAAACTAAAACTTAAAAAAAAAACAGTTACTTTGTTAAGGAATAATTTTTATTTAATAGGTGGTAATATTATTCTTACTTGTCCAAAATCACTTCCAGCTTTTGATACAGCTCCCGTCTGCTTCTTCTCTGGGCGACTGGTTTTTTGTACTTTCTCCGGTAAAATCTTGAAGTTTCCGTTGCGTTTGGAAGCTCGTACGCTATCCCCCAGTTGAGACCAAAGGTAAAGATTCCAGGGAATCTACTGGGTGAAGGGTTGCCCAGGGTACCCACTGTCATGCATCCTGCACACTGCATTAATAAAATTAATACTGAGAATATTTGGAATAAATATATGTTAAGAATGAAAGAGGGCTGGAGGTGGAGATGTTATTGTCACGAATTTACATTTTTTTTGTTTTCGAGGGAGAAATCTGCAAAAGAAATCCGACGCCGTGGAAGCTATGTCGGGTTATGTGGGATTTTTATCGCACTAAACCCCCCGGTGGCTGTCCTCAGCGCTGTATGGAAGACTCCGGTATCTTCAACGGAGTGCAACCGGAGTCCTTCACGCGCGATGCTTCTTTTGTCCTTCTTGCCGGTGAGCTTTAGCGCTTAGGTGTTTATGACGGCATGCAACCACACATGCCGCCGTCCTTCTCGGGGTCACTTGACTGTTCGAACTCCCGATGTTGCCGCCCGCAACCCTGGAAGCTCTATTTTAGTCGCCACTTACAACACGCAGGGGATACCGTAGCCCTATTCTTATCCCGGAAGTACAGGGACGGGCGTTGCTACACCTAAGGACTAAGTTGGAACGCCTCTAATAAATATGCCTCTCTTACCACACTCTTCAGACCAGAACACAGCGGCTTATGCGCCGCTGTGTTCTGGTCTGTTCTGATCTGCACTGCTGTTATTAGGAAAAAATAGGTGTCGCAGTGGTACTACCGGAGTTGACCTTCAATTAATTTTACCACCTTTAAATAACAAAGGGCACAGCCTTTAAAGAATAAAACCCTCTTAAACTAACCCTGTTCAGAACCGAAGGTTACTATTACAAGGTAACAGGTGTTGCGCAATATTTATAAAGACATTCTTGTTTTCAAACGAATATTTTAAAACTTTAAATTCAAAAGACCAGCCAACTTGAATAGGCACTTCTAAAGAAATCTACATAAAAGTAAGGGTCAACAAATGGGAATTACCTTAGGCTACCGCGAGCTCGTTTGCCAACGGAGATAAATTTAATTAGCATCCCTTCGACGCAACCCTTTTCATACGGAAACCAAATGTAATAAATTAAAAACAAACACACGTTAAATGAAATATTTCCTCATTAAGAGATCTTTATGTCTGTGATGACCTATTTGGCAGATAAAAGCTGTGCGGTGATAGGATCTAAATTTAGAAATTTTAATTCTGATGCTGTAGATAGCGAGCGTGTTTTTTTTAGAAGATCAGGGATTACAAACACGATTTTTTTATAAGAATCCTTTGATGTCAATATGCCTTACATTGAATACATATTAAAGCTACCTATTAATATTTTAACGTGCTTATTACGTGTATATTAATTATTTTCTATTACTGAAACATTTACACGTCGATTGATAGAAAAATATTTTGACCTTTGTCATATTGTGGCTTTAAATAACACAAGTGCTAAACACTAATTGCAACAAAACCGAAGTATGTTTTTATCAGGCTGAAGTAGCAAGCGAGAGTCCAGTTCACTTGATGGTAAGTGGATACTGCCGCCCATGGACATTTGTAAGTAACTTCATATAAAATAGGCTATATACTCGAAGTGAATCACATATACCTTGATACTCCCGAAGACTAACATGGTCGCCTTCTATATAAGTAAGCCGGCTTGTATAGAAAATTGATATGAATGGTAATATTTGTATAGATAAATGAGTACTTACCGAAAAACTAGAGCCTTCGGGAAATCCGATGTATCGTTTCCTCCTCGACAAAGCTTTTGACGAAACTGTCGCGCTAATTGATGATACCATAAACCATAGAGTCAAAACCGTTAATAACGATGAACGAACCATATTTTAATTCTATAATTTCAAAATTTTAATTATTATCACTTTTGATGATGAAATATTCTCAAAATAGATAGATATATATACATATGTCACTAATAAATCCTCTTTTCCATTTTTGGGGACGTCGGTTCAAACTGTTTTTACGTTGTTGCTTGCGTAATCCATTTTTAATCAATTAACATTACTCGTTCATTAAAATACGTATTTGTAATTTAAAATAACTTTAATAACTAACTTTAGCAACAAAGTTGTCTAGTGAGTTCAGTTTTAGTGGAGTGTTTCTAGAGTACTTACTCGTACAAAGCATTGTAGCTGTAACGTTTTGTTGATTTGCTAGTTTCAAAACTATGTCACCTGTAAAGCCTTGACATAAGCAAAAACAGACAAATAATTAAGTACTTTTGGGGATGAGTGTGGCATTAACAGTAAGTCTGTAAGATGAGCGGGATTTATCAAAATCAATATTTATCAAAATAACTAACTTTAATAATCACCAATTAATAATATTTTGAGCATAAAAAATTTTAGTAAAACTAGTAACATCGTTAAAAACATTAAAGCAAAAAACCCGACTGTTTAAAACAATTTTTTTGTTCATAATGAGATATATATAATTTGACGCTTATATGAGTTTTTGTCAAAATAATCAAGAAAAAGTATTACAATATATTTTGGATAGGTCTATTTACTAGCTTTAATTTGGTACCCATGTTGTTGTAACAGTAAAAAAATACGACCCTCCCCCCTTTTTCCTCTATTTCCAGGCGCCATTTTTTTTAATTGTATATGCCTATATCACTATACAAACTGAGACGATTCTAATGACATGTCATACGTCATAATCCGTCAAGCCGTAGCCGTAGCCGTATAGGCACAATACAAATACATACATACATACATACATACATACATACATACATACATACATACATACATACATACATACATACATACATA
>DWNE01001907.1:0-20337 GCA_018249875.1 Cecropterus toxeus | reverse complement strand
GTCGCTTAGTAAATTGAGAGAAAATATATTTTCAAACTATATTTTTTATATGTTTAAACTAAGTTACCGTCATTTGGTTAAGATCATAACGTTTATAATTTCTTAAGCTATTCGAAGTCATAAAAAACAAAATAAATACTGCTTAAAATGCTCTTTGCATTTGATCAAGCCATATCAAAGAAACAATATCAATTAAACTACTAACTGATATTAGTTTAATTATCACTAAACACACACAGACTCAGATTATTGTATGTAACTGTTAACATCAAAATTCCTGAATTTTTATTTACTGCTAGCAATAATTCTTAATACAAAGTTATTAAACGTGTTAATTGAATTGAATAGAATCTCTCAATTGTATTAAAAAAATTGCAGTACAATGATTTCCAATTTATTGTTATACTATCATTGAAACGTAATCAATATTCAAAATATTACCTATGTTACGCAAGCTTAATTATAGAAACTTTTCATATATATAATCTGTGATTCAACACGAACAACTCAATTATATTTCATGACCGTGAAAGTCTACAAAATGCTTTCACAGAGACAGCCAACGGCCATCTAGAGGTGTCTATTTGGTTTATTTAAATATGAAAGAAAATAAATTTACATGTATTTAACGACATGACTTTTATAAACTGGTGTAAATGGCGTAGCGCAATGATCACATATTTTAAAATTAAAACGCCTCGTATATTGTATTCAATTTGATGTCTGTCTTTTACCATACCCCCTAAAAGTAGAATAAATCACTGTAGTTAAGGGGTGTAAACTTGGTCCTGTATAATCTTTTCCTTACAAAAACTTCAAACTAGAACAAAAACGCGCTTAACACTGATAAATGGTAGATTGGTACGGCGATGGTATGGTATGAGTGTAGAAAGCGTGTTATTGGTATCGCAGATGATTCTCGGATCAATCCGCCTTTAGAAAGACGGTTATTGATCAATTTACTTGCTTTATAAATAAATGTATCTACTATTTGAATAATTTTGGACGACAAACTTATTTTCTGGGTAATAACCGTAAATATAAACAATGTGTTCTCATAAGCACATAGCTTATGAGTAACACCATAAATACATATATACGGCTGTACATTCTTAAAATGTAATTTCTAATGATAGTTTAGTATAAAATTTATACCATATTTATACCATAATAAACGAATTTGATTGAAAAAAAATATATCATCTTCTGCCGTCATAAGAAAATTCGATTCGAATAGTAGACGGTTATCACGTCAAATCTTGTATTTGTTCTAAAAATACTTATAATTGTATCGGGCTTTTTAAATTTAGGTAGATTGTTTTTTAAAAAGCCCAATATTAAGAAAACGTGACTCGAACCAGTCGGAATTAATGACAAAATGACGCAAATATTAAAAATAACTTTAAAAATAATTTAATCCTTGCGTCAGACTTAGTTTTATCTCGGTCAGGTATCCTATTGATTTCCTTATAAAACTTCCTTACAACAGAGGAATATATTAATTCAAATGGCCGCATCGCGCTCAAGCTTTGTTGTGCAATTATTCTGAGCAATTATCTTAAATTAAACGATCGGATACACGTATCTTACAAATATATCTTTCCTATAATTAGTATCCATCATGTACTGGTATTAAACGTTAATCATGTCTAATATATGTTGAGTAGGAATAATAATTATGCCTAGATTATATTTGCCAAGAAACATAAATAAATTACGTTTAGAAGTAACTAGCTTTTATAATATTTTAACCGACTTCAAACAAGGAGGAGGTTATAAACAAATATAATGTATGTACAGCGATGCTGTATTCTGCTGTGAAATGTTGCACGGAGGGATTATTATGTGGTATACATACCTCCTTTGCTCTCAGGAGTATAAAAGTATTTGGCCAGTTTCAGGAACCAATCTTATTTAGGATTAATTAAAAGTGTCCATGAGTTGCGACCTTTTTTATTTTTTTTAGCTACATATTGAAGCAGCACACGAGAACGCAGTCCACCTAACGGTAAGTAGACACTGCCGCCCATGGACATCTGTAAATTCATACAGAATAGGGTTTCTATTTGAAGTGGACAGATGCGTTGCTATGCCCAAGGACTAAAATCGTCGCCTCATAAATAAGTGAGCCGACAAACATACCCTTCTACCGAAACGCAAGAACAGCTTCACTTAAGAAATAAGTTTGGCGGTGTCGTTGCGGTCCTAGCTTGAACTACACTGTTTCTACCACCTACCAAATGGACTCCATATAATAGAATACATATTTTATAGCCAAAAATAATCGTGGAGACCTCAGCTTTTGTGTATAAATAAACCTATATCTAAATATAACGGTTTTAAAATCTTTATTTCTCATAAAGAATTATAAACTAAATATCTTACTTACACTTAGACTTATACTTAGACCTTATATTATGTAAAACGAACATTAACGCTGTTTATCGCTCGTAGCACGATGAGAAATTATTTTACTTTCGTTTGCTTTCACGGCTGAGTAGACGTTAATAAAACAAGTTTTAGTTGTTTTTATATAATAGCTCTCGAGTTCTGAGGAATTGTTATGTAAATTGCCAAGCTCTATCTTTTTATTTACGGCTATCTTCTATTCAGTGATTGCATTTCACTGGTAGGTAGGTAACTTCGACATCTTCCACTTAACTTCTTTGAATGTCACATAAATATATTTTATGCGATGAAAGTGTTTGATGGGCGTAGAGCCCATCTGATGTTAGGTGGAATTCTTTAGAAAATTGAACCACATATAAAATATTTTTTATTGTAAATGTTTAGTAACCAGCATATTCTAAAAAGGCTAAAATGACATACCACGATCCGGATCGTCTGACGTTTTTAACTTTTTTTGTAACCATAAATCGTGTAGTATATTATTACGGACCAATTAATGTTCCTCGGATAACAAAAACATGTAGCTCGTGGAAAATCCTCGAATAAATGATATTTTTAGCAAATTATACACACTTTTTTATTTATGATTCAATTATGTTTCTTGTTAACTACGACTTATTTTTATTAAAGACAATATTTACAACTTTACTTACAATTAACAATTACTTTACAATTAACAATTTATTGTTAAGTTCGTTAAACCGTGAACTGCGACCCAGAATATTAATTAAAAATAAATAATGAAGACAGTTTGGATATATAGTATCTTCAGGAATAGTTCTTTATTGACTATTAATTAAAAGTTAATCTTCCATGTCCATATCCAAAAAAATATATTGTTTAGTTTTTTTTATAATATGGAAGTAACAAATGAAACTGACGCCCATGACATCTGTAATAAATCCCAGGTAAGATTAGTTTAGATTCGTATAAGATTACCCGAGTTTGCCCTCAGATAGGTTATTACCCCTGAGGACTAAGTTGGAACGCCTCAGATAAGTGTCTCCCTCACCCTAGAGCAGAAAAAAGCAGCGCGTAACACGGCTAATATTAGGCAGAAATAAGACAGACACACAAAAATGGGTTATTATTTTAAGGCAGTCATTATAAAATCAAAGACCGATATATCTCTTTATATATAGACTTAAAGGAAAACATTCATTTTCTGCGTTGTTTATTTAGCGTAGCTTCTTTTCTTACTTCCACACAATAAAAAGCGAAGTCACTGAACGCAACTTAATGTATTACAATAAAACGATGTGCTTGTAATATCGAAATAATTGCCATGAATCTAGACCGTGCTACGTAAGAACTAATCAATCATTTGTCCGGAAGTGGTTCTATATGACTAATGACTAGCTTCATTACAACATGGTTGATACACAATAAAATGACAGAAATGATGCACGCCTTACATATCATCTTTAATATGTAGGTTACTTCGCGCTTTTCCTTATTATTTAAAACATCTTTACAGCTTTGGCGTACGCTTTTAAGGCTTACTTTTTATTGATTCGCGGCCATCTTTTTTCTTCATTCGCGCACATTTCCGTGCTAGGGAAGCATAGACCATAGGGAAGCACATGACCATAAACCAAAAACACATACTTTTAAAGATTCAGTGAAATGAACGTATATTTAATTTTTCGTAACAAAACCAGCATTAATAGTTATTAATATGTTATATTTATTTAATTAAGTCAATATTTACTGTAAACTTTAAATTGAAAAACTAATGTGCTATTTAGGAATACCAAAATTACCTATGAAATATAGTGAACTTCGAATATATATAATCGTTACAATACAGGGGGTGATTGTCTATCAGTAAGAAATCCTTTACGTGTTACTATATCACCGTGAATTTGCAGAATGAACTATCGTATAAAACAATACATTAGCAGTTAATTGCATTAGCTCATTATTGATTGGAAGGCATGTTACTAAGCAGTTGGTTCGAGTGGTCATCAATATCATATTGATATTGATGACCATTCGAACATATTGACAATATGTAACAGTTGTTAGACCTTGTCGAATTGGTTAGTTGCAATAAAGTATGAAGACGGTATTAATTGTAGTATAAATGCCGCAATTAGACTTTATTTCGGTGTTACGATGATGATGTGATTTGACTTTAATAATAAACTATATCGAAACTATAAAATTTAAAAGGGGTTATCAAACTTATCAGTTTTACCACTTTAAGGATTTTGGTGGGCAAATCTCACAAAACCAAATTCAAAGAGAAATGTTCTTATTTCAAATATTTTTCTTTTTCAGACCAACACCAGTTTCATGGGCAAGTGTGACCGCCGACACTATGCCAACGAGGTTCTCAGTGCGTCCTACAGCTGCACTACCCCAGCCCTACTCCACGGCCATCACACTCATCGACCAAATAGGATACAAGATAATACGGACCACCGAACTCGTCACGGATATACTCAGGAACACAGTTCGAGCTGTCGTCGGTTGATTACCAAAACATTCACTGAATGTTCCGGCGCTATTTTAGATTGTAACAATCGGGAAAGGCAGATGTCATTTTTTGCCACCAGAGCCGCGACATGTTGAAACCGTATTAGGTCATGCAATTTCAGGCATTTTTTTAATTGACCGAATGATTTGGTTAATAGTGTTAGATTAATTAATTAAACTTTATCCGATATAAGATACAGGCTCTATAGACCAAAAGTTTTGCCCTTCCCAACAAAATTTTAGAACAAATACTCATAAATGAATGGAAGATAAACAGCAAAATAAAATCAAAGTTGGCGTACACGCTCCTTTAATTGTTATTTGGTTATTACGCAAATTCTTAGAATGGTGATTTATTTCTTGAAATAAAAATCGGCGATTTCAAGTTAATTTAATGAATGTTATTTCGATTTACCTTAAGAGATTATAATCAGATAAATGACAAATTTACGTAACATATACGCCTCTTAATTAATCCATAATAAAGTTATGTAAAAAATAAGCATTGAAAATGCCCAATGAATAAAATTTTAATGATCTATTAGTAAATATTTGTAACTTGTAATTAGTTATGTCGTAAGAATCAAGATTATATTGTTATTGTAAGTTCATTATACTATCGAGTGCCTAGAAGAAGTGCCTACCCACTTCAAAGTAGTAGATAGTACATTGCACTCTAATTACTTCGATGTTGAACTATTGGCTTATATCAGACCTATAGTTTATTAATAACATATTATTTGACTCACTCTTATATAAGGCTCATTTTTATATGAGGCGACCAAATTAGTCCTCGTGAGTAGCAAAGCATCGGTGATTGACTTTAGATAGAATGTTCTATATGAAGTTGTTTACTGATGTCCATGGAGTGCAGTGACCACTTACCATCAGGTGGACTGCATGCTCGTTTGCCACTTAAAAATTGGATAAAGTTTAAGCCTCATACACATAAATAAGAAGATATGCGAATATAAAGGTTTTAATAACTTGAAACGTAACCCGTAGGCAAGGTCGACAAAAAACTACATTCTGTTAAGACAATTATTTAATTCTGACATCATATCCATTAAAAGCCGTGTCGTATTTATCCATTAAAATCTAATGACAAGCCAGAATTTAGCTAACTAACCGCAAAGTTCAGTAGAGCTTCCATCTTCCGGAGGTGGAGGAGGTGGAGGAGGTGGAGGAGATATTTTATACAAAAGGTGAAGATATTTTCATTTTCATAAGTATAGGAAAATGAAAATATCTTCTCCTTTTGTATAAAATATTCTGAAAGATGGCAAAGTTTAGTGATTTTCTTTAAATGTATTTTATAATAGCAAATTTAAAGTCATGTCAAAGATTATGGCAGGAAATTATTAGTCAAAATTGCTGCAAACATTGTTTTTTAATCTCTTTTGTAAATTTACTTTTAGATGTAAATATGAAAACGCGATTTCGAATTTATTGTTGTTAAATAAGGACATTAGAATAATATTTTAAGCGTTAATTTATTTATAGCGATAAATATAATTAGGTACAAAATATAAAGCTATTGATGACGTAAGAAATGTTTATATTTGATACTGTGAACTCGTTTTTATAAGCTTAGTTTTAAGATTTTTGTATGAAGTTCAGCTGTGACTTGTAATAAAATATTAATTAAAGCCTTGTATTTTATTCATTCAACCACGCGAAATATCAGTTGCATTATGCATATTTCTCACACTTTTGTTAAAAGTATAATTTTAGTGTTATCGCAAATGTCGAAATTGACAAAGACCTCAGGAAGGTGTAAAAATTCATGATTCATGATTTCGGGGTCAAATTAAAACGTTTGAATTTAAAACTTGAGATTTTCTTTTGTTTTAGAATAGTAATCTTACCTAGTAAACTTACCTGGTCGGCCTTATGGAAGAATAAACATAAACGCTTTCTACACTCATAGCCTCACAGTAGGATTTTCTCCTGTTTCGTCGGTGCCATGGACACACAAGGACGAATACACAAACTGTCTGGCTGGGGATCGAACCCGGGACCCGCTGCGTGCCAGACCGGTATGGTGACCGCTCTGCCACGCGGTTCGTCAAATTTGAATGACAGAATGTAATTTTGTGAGATTTATACTCACCTAAACCTATCTACTACTACTACCCTCAGGACCCATTTTTAAAACAGTGAAATAATACACGTTCATTTAGTCTACCTGGATTAGTGGCATCTACCATGGAAAATTGTCCAACTCCATATAGAACAGGGGTTTCACATGAAGCCGATTTCAAACGCGTTTCTATTCCTGAAGACTAACATAGTCGCCTGATATTTAAGCTACCTCTAATTGGTTCTACACCCTTCCTAAAATGCAGAATTGCTTCACAAACCAGGAGGAAAGTCTAAGATCTAAGAATCAGTTGGTTATGTTATTCTAAGTAATGGGCGATTAGCAGCCTCGTATGGAACAGCTAAACGATTTAAATCCAATTATTTTGCCCCCCCCCCTACCCCCCTAGGCAACATCCTTCGCCGATGGTATCTCCACAGTCTAATCATTCTGATTTGCTGATTTTGCTTTCGTAAAACCTTTCAAACCACCACCCTGGATAATATAATAGGTGGTGGTTCTATAAATTTCTCTTCTGTTAATATCTGAGATATAGATTAGTTGCAGATTGGACCATACTTTTTTGAAAATTAGACTATTAACTAGTCTAATTTTCAAAAAAGACTGTTACTGGTGCTCGGTATAACGACTAGATAACACAGTTGTTTCGGACTAAATTGGTTGATATTGGCCAATATGTAGGGTTCAACAAGACAAGGAGGAGATTCAACGCTGGTTCAATAAAATTCAGCCACATTTGTGCAAAATGTTCATTGATAATTTCGACAAACGACTCTGCGTATGTGCATGCATCGGGTCATTTGCCCGATTTATTCCATATCCGATCCGGTGGTAGTTAAAGAAAAAAAAATGTAACTGACAATTTGTAAGTGCCCTCGCAGTCCTATGCAAAATAAAGACATTTCATTTCATTTCATAAACAACCCTATTTTTAGATTCAATAAAAATAACAGTCAAAAGAATAAAAACTGCGTTTTCTATTTAATACAAATCTGGAGTTAATTTTAGAACACCTATACACAACCCTTATTTGATCGATCCATCACGTAAGTGTGATGTGAATCGAGACATGCATCCAATCCAGAATGTTGATAATAGTAATAAACAATGCTAGTTCCGTACAGACAGGGGCGGATCGTGACTTTGGGGGCCCTGGGCTAAAATTACTCGGGGGCCCTTTTCTCTGTGGTGATGTAGTGTATAGGTACTTATCAGAAAAAGCTCGGCTGATATACCTATATTTTTTTCCTCACACGTAACGCCTTAATAACGATTCGTCTCTTATTATTTTACAGGGGCTGGGGGCCCCCTGTATCCACGAGCCCCGAAGCTGAAGCCCAAAAAGCCCATAGGTGGATCCGTCCGCGTACAGAATCATCACAATCAGAGTTAGAATACTGCAACAAGTCTTCGGGAAAAATACTAAGTTATAGAAAAACTATGTTTTATAAATGGCATCGAAATATTTATAACAAAATTAATTAAATGTATTTTACTACATGTACAGGATCAATCGCAAGCGCCTTGTTAGCATATTATAGCAATTACATACCCACATAAAAACTTTACGAGTATGTATTTTCCGCTCAGGTTTTTTTATACAAACAAAACCAAAGTCGAATCTAAATTCTGTCCTAAACTTCACTAGAGACCTACCAATTACGAATACCTACAGTATAATTATATAATCTGGGTATATCTATACTTTTAATATATAAAAAGAAGATGGTGTGTGTTTGTGTGTAACTCAATCAGGCAAGAGCCACAGGTCCGATTTACATGAAATTTAGCATGGATGTAGCTTATTAAAGTAGTCATTCTATAGGGTACTTTGGATTTCGATATTTTTTAACCGACTTCCAAAAAGGAAGAGGTTTTTAATTCGTCTGTATTTTCACTATTGAAAGATGACAACTATATTAGTAACATCACTACACCCTTGGTTTCAGACTTTCATATATCCATTTTAAACAAAAAGAGAACGCTAAAAAATTGCTGACTTTTAATGATATATAGGGTGTAAATGACAGCGAACCGAAAACTTAAATGGTAGATTTGTGACACTAAATAAACAAATATAACTCATCAATTTTCCCCGGAAATTATTGATTCCCGAGTTGGTCATTTTTGAGCGCGCCTATTGCTGGTTTTCGTGAAAATCAATAATATGATTGTTTTTAAATGTTCATGTTGCATTGTGCAGTAGTATTGAAATACTATCAAAATCTGTAAAAAAATGCATAAAAAATTGAAAAAACCGAGAAAAAAGCGGTGAAAAATTCCAACGCCATAAGCACCAGAATCGTGTCAGGAATCCATATTTTTAATATTCGGTACGCTGTCATTTACACCTGTATACGAGGTTGCCATTTAATTTCCTACCCAGAAGGTCCTTATCACTACGTGTACCTCTAACTGTCAGCGAGTAAAACCTAAATTATTTGTCACGTAGCGTAACACGGGTACTTCAGTTAATATGAAAAGTGATACTTATACTTACTTCTTTATACTTCTACTTTATTCATTATAAATCGATAAGATACCGTTACATTGCTACCCGTAAATTGAGGCGGCTAATATTAATCTATTGATTTATCTATTTTAAACTGTAAATAAATGCATGTGAACTACCAGTCTAAGAAAATAAATTAGTGACTTAATAAATTAGATACATAATAATTTACTATATTACCGAATGAGTATTTTAGAGTTTAGAGTAGTCACTTTAGATCGTATATATCCAATGTGTCCTTTAAATGATGTATAACTACTGATTTTTAACAAGTGAAATCTAAAGTTGTTGCTCTAAAACATGAGAATTATTTTATTAAACTTAAATATTATAACTTTACATAATTAAAGAAATGATTTTAAACTATATCTCAGTTATCTTACATAGAACAAGAAAATAAAACATTACAAGCGATTAGTTAAAATAAGTAATATTTCCCTCTTTTTAAGTACATATATCTTTCTCAGTCACGTGGTCATTATATTTTTTTATTATAAAAATCATAGTAGATAATCGTATATTTCGGTTTTACGTTCCATAAAAACCAAATTAACTGTAATAAAATAAATTAAAATAACTGTAACAAACTATCATGCTTTGTTTGCATACCTAAGTATATTTTTAGTTTAGACTACTTTCGATTCAAGGAGAAAGTGAAAGTAGTTCAATTGTATCTTACTCTGAAAATTGCGTTCACTAAACATTAACGTTTACAATACAAAACTGTACCTAGAAACAGTGCACTTTGCAGTCAATATTTTATAGTATGTTAATTATGACCTCATACGAACAACTTGCGTTATAAGCATTAAGTTTTGGGCTACAAAATTATACAACAGATCAGGTTAAGAATACGCTTATATTTAGAAAGTAATGGAATGTTTTCTAAATGCATCTCATATTGCTTTTCGTGTGCTTTTCGGGTGTCCTTTATGTGTACCTAAAAGTTCCGTCTGCTTTGTCCAAAAAATAGACACATCCATGTGCGTAATCGGGTAGAACGTACCGGTATAATAGCCCTGTGAGTATTCTAGACATTATATGACAAGATTCGTTTTAGTTAATTCAAGATCATTCAAATAGAAATATGTACCATGTTAACGACGCCGACACGGGCTCTATGCACGTCCCTACTGATACTTCTGTAAGATGCATTCGGGTAATTACGAAAAGCGGGTAATTCCAAAAATTTCAATTTTACCATACGCAGCAATATTGTCAACTCTATCATCATTCAGTTTGTCGCTTATCCAGTTTTTTCCCTGCCTCGATTGGCTTGGATAAAAAAATAGACTTTTGGAATTATTCACTTTTCGTAAATTACCATGTAGTACAATGCGCCTAACTTGATTTAGTAGGTAGATTTGATTCGTTTTGTTTAAAAAATCCCCTTAATGTTGCTGGTTAGTTACAGAGATAACATATATTAATAGTAACTCACATATATGTATGTCAGCAAACGTGTGAGATATTAAACAATTAAAATACCTTGTAATTATGCAACAGGAAAATTAAATAGGAATAGCAAATTGAGCGGAGCAAAACCAATGAGTCATTTTAAGAACATGAAGACTTGGGGATTTACCATTAAATTCTTAGAAATCCTTAAAAACGTATTACGGCCAAAATCAAAATTTTATTTTTTAAATTTGTCCTTCCCTATATAATTTCTTTTAATATCATAGATAGAAATAGTAAATAATAATCAATAACCACAACAATAAATAATTAACCGTAAATAATTATAAATTTAGCATTATAGTCATTATTATTTCAAGGTAACTTAACAAAATAGGTAGTTCAAACTTCAAACATATCTTATTCTACTGTTGTTACTATGTTATTTCAAGTACTTTAGCTATTATTTTATTTGATAAAAATGATTGCATAATACTTATAAAGGTTATGTAAATAAGTGAGACAATCTTATCAAAGCCAATTAAATATGATGATGAATAAAACATAAAACCAGTTTAATATCATTTAATGATTTATATCACATCAACATTATTCAAAAACTCATCTAACATTCATATATTTTGTATAAATAGACACTTATTAATATGAGATTATTCCCTACATTAAACATGATACAATAAAAGCATAGCTGATAAAACATTATGGAATAACATCGCGTAATAAGTAATAACTTATAATAAGCCTTAAATAATTTCTGTATTTGAGTACTGCTGTATTGTTTTGGCAAGATTACTGTACAACTAGTTCCGTGACATTATCCTTAGTCACAAGTGCTACCAAGCTGCCGCTGGCCGGTCTATCCTGACCTTTCAGCCACTTGTCAAAAAGCTCCGCTACATATGTCAGAGGGGTCCAAGACCCAAAGTCGGCTTTAGGCATCCACTTTCTGTTCATTTCGGTGTCCAATGTGATAGGCATAATAGCTACAGCCAAGGAGTTGTCTGGCAGTCCTGAATCCTTAGCGCCAAGGGACTTTGTGAGTTGGTGGACAGCTGCCTTCGCTAGGCCATATCCAATCATACCAGGTGTACCTTCCAGGGCCGCCTTAGCACCAGTGAGGGCAATCAAGCCACCAGGGCTGAGGTACTTAGAGGCGAGAGTCGCCGCAATGGTGGAACTCCACACCGATTGTCGCCACATGAGATCGGCTTGCTTGCTGAGGTCCTTGGCCGCGTTCCCGCCGGCCCAGCCGCCCGCCACGCAGATCACAGCATTCACTTTCTGGCCCTGAAGCGCGGCGCCAAGTTCGTTCACAACGTGTTCCTCTTGCTGTACCCACGACGCGTCTTTCGGTACGGTGATATTGACGTCGGCGCTCTCGTTGGGGTTTAAGTCGACGCTCGCTACCCAGAAGTTGTTGGTCTTAAAATGCTTCACACACGCTGCGCCTAAGGCCCCACGTCCGCCGTAAACAACGATCCTACCGCTTGCCATGTTAACGTCTTCTCCCTTTCACTGAATGTAACAAACTGACCGGTCTAACCACGGCAAGTAATGAGCGAAATACCCTATCTCATTACGTGTTAACCTCGACTATCACTTTTTATCGACGGCACGAATAAGTACACGCTAACGTTGATTGGGGTCACAAATTATAAGTCGCTTACGTGGGAAAGTTTAACAAAATGACAACTTTTTATAAGCTCATTAATTATTCAGATTCCAACAAGTTGTCTCATTCCACCCGAGAATCGAGACAGAAAAACAATCAATAAATTATCACATTGACAATGTTGATAACTTTGACAGCTGACATTTGTCTATATCATTCATTCATTCACTCACTTAAGGTTAGCATAAACTCATCCAACCCAAAACGGAGCTTAAAAGTACAAAAGAAACTTTATTTATATTATCCTGGAAAAAAGTTTCTGAGGAAATGGTCGGATGGAATGGATAATGATAAAATTTCCCCGACGGTATAATTAAAAATGTGTATTATTAAACTCCCGTTTAGTAGGTCACACTTTACAGAATTTCAGTAATATTTGTAATTCTGTCGAGATGCAATCAGAAGTTTAGTTAATCAATTCAGATTATAAATGACGCTTTTAAGATTTTCTTACGAACTGCCAATCTAGCTTACCTTTGGGGGATTTGGGAGCTATTATTATTTACAAAGCAAAGGCGGATAAGAATTTGCACTGCGCATTCGTCTTTTGAAAGTTCAATAGATAAATGTATAAAAAATATTTTCATTTCATGGCTACATGTTTAGTTTCAAATATGCGTTGGTATATGCCGTATAATCATAATAAATAATACTGGCTCAATTCAAAATGTCACTTGTATTTTGTTTTATTTTACTGCTTTGTGTAATAAACTTGATGTAGTGAAAAATGGAAAATAAAAAACTTTTTTTATATATTAATTAGCATTATATTTGGTACGTTTATATAAAATACATAATTATTTTATCAAAGAAACTTGAAATTGAGAAAATGACTAAAGTATTACTCACAGCTTTTAAAATTATTGCTTTAAATAATTTTATTCTAAGAGTAAAAGTATCTATGTCGATGAGGTTAAAAATATAAGTTCTTATTATTTTGTCTCTACATAAAAACATACACACCTATCTACGGCCAAGTATCATTTAGTATTTGGGCAGAGGTCCACATGTCGAGTGCTTATTGGAATACTGACTTAACTCAAAAAATACGTTTTTTTGGGGTATCGCAAAAGAAAATCTTGCAATGAGACCTTTTCGTACTTGTTGATGAATAAAATTAATAATTATTTAACGTTAGGGCGCCAACAAATCGTAATTTCAGCGTAATTCAAATGGTAGACGGCAGATGGCGCTAACATTACATATATGCATTATATACATTTTTACTTATCTCGTAATGAGTCAGTGTTCCATTATGCATGCGATGTATACTTATTTTATGACTTGAGTCTTGGTATAATAACTTAATTATTTAACTTTTCTCGACTACAAATAAGAAGAAAAGTGACTACAAAATTAACAATGCATCAAAATAAGCTAAGTGTTACGTGAAAAATAATTTGTTATATAATTACATTTATAATGGAGGTATATTATCAATATTTTGCACAGTAAACACTGTTATAAGAATATTGACAGGGATGCTGACGCTTTTAAAAACTAATGTCGTATTGTTCAATATCTCTGCACCTCGCTGGTGGTGCACGTTGTTAATATCGAGAATTATGCAGAGTATCATGGCCACCACGGTTGATATAACCTAGTCAAAACATAAAATAACATAAATAAAAAACACAAAACAATAAAAACTATAAAAAAATATCAAGACAAACATGGAAAAATTAAAAAAAAAAAAACTAAAATAATGGTTAACTAAAGATTTGCACAAATAAATAAATATCTGAAAACCTTAAAAAATAGTAAAATAAATACTAAAAAACCATACCAAATAAAAGAGGAGCAAAATTAAACAAATTAAAACAAATAAATAAATAAATCGCCGTAAAACACCTCTTTTTCGAATAAACATTTTTTTAAGTTGAAATGCGTTCAGAATCACGAGTTCTGTAATTTCGTAACATTACAAGTAAAACCAACCTTGGGATAATTGACAACAAATTATAGATTATACTTCCGAGAATTTGTGGTAATACGGGCCCCAAAACTGATAAAAGCTTAGGAGCTACTAGCCAGTATGTTCTACCAGTGCAAATTTGAATAAATATTATGTAGTAATATTTTGCAGTCAATTCGTACAAAAGAATTAAAAGACTTCAACATAGAATAGGCACTTAAAATTAGAAATAATTACAGGCATATTACATGCAAAAAAAAAATCAAAAAGCTTAATGCTTTACATTAGTAATCAGTTGTTTAACGTAATTAAATTTAACTTTCATACAATTATTAAACACCTGTAATATAAGACCAATTGTTTTAAATATTTATTTCCCATACATAAACTTTGAAATGGGGCACTAACCTTTTGAACCTAAGTAATTAATAAGCATTAAAATTATCATACAAATGAAGCAATCGTGATTCATAGGCTGTAATTATAACAACTGTAAAAATATTAAAAATTGCTTATTTGTTAATTATAATTGAATAGGCAATTTAGTACAACCTTATTCAATTTTTTCTACTTTATGTTTCACTTCTTCAGCAAATCAATTTTTTCTCCAAGTCTAGCACATTTAATTATTTTCAATTATAATTATTATTATTTTTTATAATCGTCGTAAATTATAGCCGCTCGATAACGACCGTGTTCGATATATAAAATTTGCCACGAAGTGTTTCTACAAAATGTGTACTACGTTATGGCACTTTCATATTTTTATTAAAACATGCCGAAGAAACTCGAATTCTTATTCCCATTCAAATCTTCCTGCGAAACAGCAGGATCGAGGCCAAACGTCATTTTCATTACGTCACAGAACACCGCTCCGGTCATAAGGCCGACCGAAATGTGATAGAGCCAGTCAGCTATCTTCTTTTGTCTCTGGCTGTTATCCGGATCCATAGAGGATATGATTATAGCCAGGATACCCGCGCCTGCCTGCGTTATAAAAAAGATTTTAATAGGAATAAGATTTCAAACAGTTACAAACAGAAGTATTGTACATTCTTAGTTGGTATAACGATATGTTTTGATAAGGCGCGTATTTATATCAAAACGAATTATACAAAAAATAGCTTGTTATTATTTATATCATTTATAAGTATAATAATGCAAAGAAAATGATGCAATTCTTATTTTTACTTCCTATGGTTACTTTTGATCACTCTACGTTTAAGAAAAACAATTTTATAAATTACTGCACATAACTTACTGTTAGCGAAACATTAAATTTAATATCAATTCCTTTTTATATTTAATTTATAATTAACTAACTAATCTAGTGACTAGAAAAAAAAGTGACAAAGTATGTCACATTAGGATACTGTGACATTCGCCTTCCTCAAATATTCACTATTAATGTATTTAAGTCTCTCTAACACAAGAGGACTGTTTGAATACTCTATCCCAAAAGCGGATATGACGATGTTAGTAATGGAGATGACGAATATGAATATAACAATGACGTCATTGAGGACGAGCGCAGAAGGCTGGTCAGCGTGGTCATTGAGGTCCAACCCGCCGATTATTACGAAGAGTAACCCGACTAGAAGCTAAAACAATATGTTTCTATGAGATTGAAGCAAACGAGTTTGCAGTCCATCTGATGGCAAGTCACTGCTGCTCACTGACATCTGTAATCAAATCCATGTAAAAACAGAAACCTATGATAGAACCATCTGTAATTGACTTCAGATAGAGTCTCTATTGAAGCCATTCACTGATTCTGAGAACTAAAATGGCTGCCTCGTATGTAAGTCAGCTGATCATACTTTCCTGTTGCACATCAATGACGACTGTTATTGTAAAATGTTATTGCATTAAAATACTATAGCACAAATTTGTCAATTGTACGTTTTTTTTAAACATAATTATGTAAGCAAATTGCAATTTATAATAAAGTTCCATACATATTTCGAGTTTAAATCTTTTTTTGTGCGTGTTAATTTTAAATTATCAAGATATGTGCGTGTGAGTACTGTAATTGTAATAACATTTATTTGACAAAATACTGGTATGTGCTTCTTACTTAACTGCTACCTATTATCGGATCACATGAGCCCATCGTCTTGTACTTTAGCGTTGATCACTTAAGTACAAGGCGTTTCGCTCATTGACTCAACTATTGAACCTTGTCAACCAATTTCAATAGATTAGCTCAATAGATAGCTATTCATTTGGCATAAGTCAATGACTTATGCCAATTAAATAGCTTCCATTTCGAGGTATCTAGCGAGCGAGGAATCGAATGCAGACACTAGAATGTTGAGTACAGTGACAAGAAAAGCTGATGCTGTTGTCAAGTAGTTGATGTTCAGCGCCGACGTCTTGTGACGAGGGAGGTGGAACCGGCAGTCACGGAGCAGGTTCAGCGACAGCAGAACAAGAGCCATCGCCACCTAGGAACCTTGCGCTTTAGCTGACAGTACACAAGAAGGAAGGCCTTAAAGATACGTTTAGACTGAACATAATCTCTGACTTACCTTTTAATTGGACCAGAATGGATAAATTTAAACGCCAAAGTATAATCACCATTTCCATTACATTTCGATTTCACTATTATAGCTTAGCGAATCTGTGACACCTCTTATAAGATAACAGCCCCATATAAAGTTTCTTGTTACATGTTCAAGGCCATAATTAACTTTTGCTAGGGTACCTGATTATAAAACTAAAGTCCGCAAGAACCAACTCACCTGTAACACCATAGAAATGGAAATAAGCGTGACGAGCAGAGTATAAAATTCGTGTTTAGGTCCAACTTGAAGCACGTATTTCAATTGGGATGCATTGGAGGTCAGAAGAGCGATGTCGAGCATGCCCTGCGCTACCGTCTTCTTCGTCGCATAGCGGTTAGCGTCCAACCCTTTGATCTGGAAAATTAACAAAGAAATAGCTGCAAATTATACCTAGCATGGTGGAACGAGCAATTGATGTAGCAAATGGGCGTGCAAACCATCTATTAGCAACTTTATATAGAACAGGTGTTCCATCTGAGAAGTCGACTCAAGTCAAATGCGTTGCTACTTCCGAGGACCAAAATGATCATACGTAAGTGAGGCGCGAGCACTACCTTACAGTAAAACGCAAGAACTGCTTCACGCCAGAAATAGGTGTGGAGGTGGTACCTACCCAGTCGATCTAAACTGGTTGCAACCACACCTTAACCTCTATCTGATGGTAAGTCACTTCAGCTCATGAATATCTCAACCCACCAAATTTGAATGTGTCATTTTTATACCAGTTGAAAGTAGCAAACGAGCATTCAGTCCACCTGATGGCAAATGGGTACTGTCGCCGATGAACATCTGTGAGCAATTTCATATAGAACAGGGGTTCTATTTGAAGTCGATCACATGCGTTGCTACTTCCGAGGTTCAGAAATGGTCGCCTCATACATAATTGAACCGGCAACCGCACCCTTCAACCAAACGCAAGAGCTGCTTCACGTTAGAAATAGGTTTGGCGGTGGTACCTTCCCGATGGAACTACACTGGTTCTACCACCTTGTGAATATAAGTGTATCTCTCTTACCATAAGTCCTTCAAGCCAGAACACGATTGTGCCTACCCCTGCCATCAAAAAGCGAGTAAATATTTTAAGTTTGTCAATGCTAACAGAACTAGGAAGAATACTACCATTTAAAGTGTTTGTTTCGATAAGAATGAGCAATGCGTCATCGTCGCTTTCGTATTTGGGATTCGGAATCTTGCATGTGTCACGTTCATATAAAATTAATAAAACATTGAAACAAACAAAAGAATCTTATAGCAGTAAAAAAATGGGTACCATTCTATTAATTAAATGTACCTACCAAGCTCTATTAATAAAAATTGTTAAGTCAATTACCATACGAATGCCTGATGGGCGGAAAATGGTCCGTGTCAGTCCACATCCTTTATTAGCATTAACTAAAATTTAAAATCAAATACGTGGAACATTAATAATTGTGTGAAACAACACGGCCGGTTTCACATTAAATTTAATATTCTCAGATGTGCCCCTATTATTTCTTTATCGATTGCTCGAACGGTAATAGTGATGGTAGGAAGTTTATTAGTGTTAGAAATGTTTTAACTTTCGTATTCTTGACTATCAATTTCATATTTTTTTTCATTAAAAAATATCGTTGAGAATTTGTCTTCGTGCCGACGTATTTAGCCTAAAAGTATTAAGTTAGATAATATTTTATAATTATGTAATTATTTATTTATTGTTTTTTTTAATCGAGTAATTTTATATTTAATGCTAAAGTATCAAGAAACCTATAAAAAATTTGGAGTTTTATCCTGTCACACAGACATTTTGTCTATACGGACATCAAACCTAGTACTTTAGTAGAATTAAGTTTAATAAATCTCTTAAATTAAGTAAGTAGATTCGCAAAAAAAAACAGACGTATTAAATGCAGTGGTTGTTTAGGTACCTATCTAAATTATCAGCCGGACAAAGAAACACGGAAACAAAGGACCGAATCTGTCTTTGTTATACAATATTTAAAAAGGTCTCACGATTAAATGCATATAACGAGTAATAGAAAGTTAAGAAATATTTACATCGCCACCGAACACCTCTGTTGGAGTTTCCTCCTCTTTCTTGGAAATAAGATCGTCAATATTTATCTCCTTTACATCGGAGGCTCCAGACAATTTCCCGCCGTTATTTTTATCAGCCATTTTGAACTCTTGAATCACTACACTCTTAACAAGATCGCGCGTGAACACGTACTGAATTCACCCTAAACAATTCACTTACAAATTCAAAGGTATTAGAATGAAAACGTTCATTCCATTGAACGTTTCCTTTTTACAAGGTAAGTAAAAATCGGAAGGCACTAACTACAGACAATAAACAAACGTAATTACGACTCCTCCGTGGATTGATTTAGGAAATTGTAATTTATTCTATGAAGACGTGACTTTTAATAGTTTTAAATACAGTGCACTAAGCAATCAGTGTCATAATGTGTAATGTTGCGTTTTATGTAATGTATGACTTGATAGTACCGGGGTATAAAACAAAGGAACCCAGATATCCTACTTTTCTATTCGTCACGTATATTTTTTTAAGTAGGTAGTTACTTAACTACTCTACTTAAGACGCTACTCATAGCCCCAAAGCCCATCCATAAAATAGGTCACATTCTGCTACATTTATGAGACCTCCCCTCTCCTACTGTGTGTCACATTTTGCGATCTATGCATAAGAAATTATTAAATGAAAACAGCAATTAATTTTCTCAAATTACAAATAAGATTTTAATCGATATCTATATATATAAAAGGCAATTCCGACTCACTGACTTATATATCAACGCACAGCCGAAACTACTGTACTTAGGGCCTTGAAAATTGATACATGGGTTCCTTTTATGGTGTAACTTAGCGATAAGAAAGTTATTTTAGAAATTCAACTCCTAAGGGGGTTAAGTAGGGGTTAAAAGTTTGTATGAAAGTCCGCTAATTTTGTAGCAAGCTCTATGAAACTTAGTATCTGGCTTTATGGGTTGTGTAATGAATTAGGTATTTCACATTTTTTTTAATCAATCCCTAAGAATATAATAGGGGTAGTAAGTTGACGTATGTAGATACACTATATTTTTATGCCCAACGAAATGGGCACGGGTCTCCTATTCTTCCATATATTTGAAATTTGACGTCACGAAATTTATTATTCCTCCCCACCCCTTGTCACACTTTATTTTTAACACGCCTTCTACACTCATAGCCCCACACTAGGATTTTCTCCTGTGTCGTGGGTGCCATGGACACACAAAC